>CM046037.1:33804578-33830267 GCA_025215565.1 Flaveria ramosissima | reverse complement strand
CTCGGTCTTCAATTTAGTAGCACTTGCTTCTGATCCAATATAATGGGTACATGATGACCCTGACGTGTCTGATCCAGAAGGAGAAGCATGTGAAGGACCTGACGAGCTAGACACAAATGCTGTCTGGAGAGGTGCTCCAGAAGTCTTAGCTTGAGGCGTGGCATTGTATAAAGCTGGGTTTTGTGTATATGATGACTTCTGTGCTCTATACTTCATCCTTAGTGCTTCTTCACGCAGTCTAAGAATAAAGTCATTTATATCCAGCTTTATAAGTATACCATTCTGTCTAAGATTAGACACGAATGAAGCCCACTTATCAGGCAATCCATCTGCGAAGTTGCTTACTTTTTCTTCCATAGTAGTTTCCACTCCATGTGTATGCAACTCGCTCATCAAATGGTAGAATCTGTCTATGACTTCATCTAACCCCTCGTTACCAATTGATGAGAAGTTATCGAATTCCTTCTTTAACTCCTTTGCTTTGATTGCCTTTAACGATGCATTCCCATCATACCTTTTCTCTAGCTCATCCCACAGTTTCTTGGACTGCTTGTTCTCTGAGTACTGGTGGAATATATCTTTGGGGATCGACTGAGTTATCATAGCATAAACTCTTTTCTCAGCATTATACTTTACTTTCTGAGCATCAGTCATCCCACTCAACGTTAGTTTCACTCCATCTGCTCCCACCGGTGTACTATACCCTACTTCGATAGCTTCCCACAGATTAGGATCTACTCCATTGAGGTAGATCTCAAAACGTTGTTTCCAGTGAGGAAACTCATCTAACGTCAAGAGCTTTGGTGGTTTATTGTGAATACCCACCTCACTCTCAAGCAGCAGCAGGTTCTGTATTCTTGAGTCCTTCCCCGCAGTAAAGGCTGACATCTGATCTTCCATGGTTACTAAACTTAGAGTCTAATCAAATCAACTTTAACTGGTGCGACTGAAGAATGCGAATGGTCCTCTCGTGCGAATGAACTCTGCGATTGGTTCAACCGTGCGACTGAACAGGGCGATTGGTTCAGTCGTGCGAATGAATCTGGTTCGTGTGAGCTATGCGAACGAAAGGGTTCAGTCGTCCGAATGAAGGTGCGACTAGGTCCAGTCGTGCGAATGAGCACTGCGAATGAGTCTAGTCGTGCGAATGAGTCACTCGTGCGACTGAAGCTGCTGTTTTGCGAAAATTTCTAGGTTTGACGGGTTTCAGCCGTAAAAATTCGAAATTTTGCAAGTCCAAATCGTCTAAGTCCGTAGAAACTGAACTTCAATGAGCAGGGAACGTCCAAGATCACTTTTGATGCAAAAGATTGCGTTTTTCGTGCAAAAACACAAACTTTTATGCAATCTTGATTGAATCAACACGAAATCAAGAGCCAAAGCTCTGATACCACTTGTTAGGACCTGGTATTTGAACGAAATACCGAGTGATTGCGTGTTAAACCAACTCAAATAGTGCGGAATCCTATTTGATTGGCGATCCAATCAGTGAGAACACACGATGAATCAATCAAGAATTGATTTCAACGTCAGAAATCGATTAGGGAACCGATCTGATGTGTTCTATGAACTTGGAGAACGATTTGGGAGGCTTCTGGACGGCTAGGGTACGTCTGGAGTCGTAATGGGATGAATGCTTACGTTTTCCCACGAATTGGGTCTATTTATAGGTTAGTATTCGTGCGACTGGGCCATAAGTATGGTTCAGTCGTGCGATTGAACCATGCGGTTGATTCATCCGCACGACTGAGTGTTCAGTCGTGCGATTGAGTCAATCTTATGTGTCAACCATACGACTGATCCAGTCTCCTGGTTCAGTCGTGCGATTGAGTCAATCGTATGAAGTTATTCATGCGTGTGGTCCATTCGCATGGGCCATCCGCATGAGAACTTCATTAAGTTAAGTTTGAATGTTCTATTTAATATAACTTAATGTGCACTCATTCAAACATTCATAAACCCAATCAATTCAATCACAACTCATTAATGAAATATTAAACATTACAAGTAACAACCAAATCATATCATTTCATTAATCAATTACAATTACATCAAAATCAGACAGACAAGTTCATTACATTACAAATCATGATCTAGGGACATACATGTATCAACATTCTCCGGAAGGAGACTTGGCCCCATGTCTCTATCCACTATGGATGAGCATATTAGGGTGATCAAGCAGAAGATTAAAAGTGGAGAACTCATTGACTTGCACTCTCTTCCAAGTCAAGTCCCACCTGAAGTGGAGGTCAAGTTTGAACAACCAGAGACACCTCAACCAGCACCTCCAGCTGAGCCTCAGCAAGCTTCATCTTCTGATCCTAGGCAGGGTCAAACTCCCTCTTCTTCTGAACCTATGAGGGAGGAACACCCAACTGAGAAAGACACTGATGATCAACATGGTGCTGCAGACCAGTCTTCTCAGTTAAAGACATCCAAGAGGAAGAAGAGGATGGCTTCTAAACCAAAGACTAAGAAGAAGAAGCCAAAGTCATCTACCTCTGCACCTCAGGCTGAATCAGATCAACCTGAGGAAGTGCATGATGAGGCAGCCCAATCAACTCCTATTCAAGTGGCTCCTCTAACTAGTGAGACACCCATCTTGTCCTGGACTTACTCTACTAATCCAGAAAGATGGACTGTTATCAGAGATCAAGGTGTTGAGAATGTCTACTCATGGCAAGACATAATCAACTTACCTCTGCATGATCTCTTTGAGATGAGAAGATACTATGAAAGTCTTGATGATCCTGACCATCTCATGAAGAAAGGAATGGTCCTGATTGTACTGAAGACTACCAACATTTGAAGATCTTCCAAGTGTTTTGGTAGCATCAGCCTAGGGGGAGTTTGTAAGGATCCCTGAAGTCTGATGCAACCCAAAACAGCCTAAGTGTCTCAGCAGCATGCACTAAGTACTAAAGTGAAGAATGCTTCGGAAGTTTTACACAAAGCATTAGAAAATACTCTAAGTGTAAAATCTTCCGAAGCCAAGACCAATATCTTCCGAAGCCAAACATGAAGTCTTCCGAAGCTTCAAAGACAAAGTCTTCCGAAGCTTCAACCTATGAAGACAGATTTCTTCCGAAGACTTTTAGTACACATGCTTTATCTGATGTACTGTTCCATAAAGCACCTTTTCCGCTGCATCTCTGTAAAGTCACCAACTTACATGAGTTGGTGAAAAGGGCCTTGCTTTTGGTAACTGTACATTGAGGTCTTGAGTCTTCCACTTTATGTACTTTATCCTTTTTGTATTGTATAAGGATGTGAGCTATGGCATGTCATAGTCACAAGGTCAAAAGGCAGATATGCCTTTTGATCCTACAATTGATTTTGTTAGTGTCTAGTCAATTGTATCCAGCTGGCTTTCAAAGTATAGCCGGCTGTAGGTTGTAGTATAAGTATTTCAAGTTCTTGTATCTTTTCTTTATGCTTTGTAACACTTGTAAAAGAACTTGAGAAAGCAATATACTGCCTCCTTGAAACCCATACTCTCTTGTTCTGTCTCTTGCTTTACTTGTGTTCTTTGTATCATTTTGGTTTCCTAGTTCACTGTTTGATTAGAGTTTAGTTAATCTCCTCATTGTGTTGTTGTGTTGTAATTGTGTTAAAGCCCTTAAACGGTCCTGCACTATGCATGATAAAAACATCTGTATTATGTCATAATGACACTTGGACTTTAATATATGTTAGATATTTTAATGTAATTTGATTGAGTAGATAAGCAATGTAATTATAATATACATTAAACAAGTTAGGAGAGTGCAGAGTGCATGCTTGTTTGAGTTTATCATGATCTTCAACATTAGAATCTTATAATGTTTACGGCTGATCCCCTAAGCAACAAGAGTTTTAAGGGGGCAGCAAACCTAGGAGCGGGGACCAAAGTGTAGAGCTCCCGGCTAGTGTTGAGTTGGTATACCTATGCTTCCGTTGCTAGGATTTTGATTATTAGATTGATGTTAGCAATTTCAGTTATCCACAATCTTGTGATTCACCAAATAGATGTGAAAAACTGCATTCTTGAATGGTAAATTAGATGAGGAGAAACAATCTGAAGGCTTTGGTATGCTTGGTAATGAGAACAAGGTTTGTAAGTTGATAAAATCTCTATATGGTCTGAAGAAAGCACCAAAATAGTTTGATAATTTTTGTTTTGTTTAATGGTTTTGTGTTAAACCAAGCAGACAAAGGTCCCTATAGTAAGTTTGATGCTTATGTAAAAGAGTTATAATTTGCTTGTATATAGAAGATATGTTGATCTTTGGTATTGAGCAAAGTTAAGTTGATAAAACTAAGAAATCTTTATCATCTAAGTTTGCTATGAAGGACATGGGGGATGTTGAAGTGATCCTTAGTATAAGGATCAAGTGTGGGAACAATGGTATTTTAACTTTTCAATATCATTATAATAAGAAGGTTCTGAAAAATTTTAACTTCAAATAGAGTTCTCCTATATGCATTCTAATAGATTCTAATATTAAGATTCTACCTAGTAAAGATGTTGTAATATCTCAACGTGAATATTTAAGAGCTTGTATAATCTAAATTATACATATAGAACATATCAATTGCATATATGTTATTCTCAAAACTATTACTAAAGGTGATGAATTGGTATCTAAATTTCTTAAATTGTGTTTTTAGGCTTGAAAAAGACCAAGATTGACAAAATCATATTAAAAAGGATTTTGAAAAAAACTAAGCTCCAGAATCCAAGCATGGGTCACGCCTAATGAGACATGCCCCTATGCCTAGCTTGAAACACACCCACATGTCAAATTTAGCACACCCTTATGTTTGTTAGTTTAATAAAACAAAAGTACTATCTTCTGACAGGAGGCACAGTAGTGTGTGTAACACCCGGCCCTTCGTATCAACAATATTGTCCGCTTTGCTCACGAGGAGCTCACGGGTTTGCTTTTGGTTGCATGGGTGAAAAACTTCCCAAGGAGGTCACCCATCCCTGGATTCCTCTCACCTGAGCACGCTTAACTGTGGAGTTTTCCTCTCATCCACAGCCAATACGCGAACAATATTGTCCGCTTTGCTCACGAGAAGCTCACGGATTTGCTTTTGGTTGCCTGGGTGAAAACTTCCCAAAGAGGTCACCCATCCTTAGATTGCTCCTACCTGAGCATGCTTAACTGTGGAGTTCTTCTCTCATCCAAAGCTAATACGCCTAAAACGCGTTGTTGATGTTAGAGGCAGGACATTCCTTATGAACCAGGAATCTCTCCTGTCCACGATCGATGTGGGATTTATGTAGGGTGTCACAGTGTGCCCCACCCCCAACATAGGGGCATGCCTGACCATTTCTGTGCGTACGAGCCGGCCAACTTTTACATACTTCGTACTAGCACGGGGTGATGCCCAACACTCTAAAAAGCCTATAAATAACAACTTATTTGTAACTTAAAGGAGAGGTTTTGGAGGAGAGAAACTTTGTTGTTTTCTTTCAAAAATCCAGTTTTGAAGGTCCTTAAAGACTTAGAAAGTCATTCAACACTTAGAAAAATCTCGGGATCATTTAAACATCATCCATAGTGGATCATTGATTTGATTGTCCCAACTTATCAATGATTTCATTACCATGGTTGCATGACAAGCATGGAAGTTCCTACCGCAAGTTAGCTGCCATGATTGCATGACAAATGGCTGGCGTCATCCCAACCATGGTTACTGAATTAAATAGCACCTTGATGACCAACTCTAACAACAACGGGAATGGTCAAGGAGAAAATAGCACGAACCAAGGGCGCAACAACCAAACATGTACCTTCAAGCATTTTAGTTCTTGCAAGCCCACTAATTATAGTGGCAAGGAAGGAGCCACTGGTCTTCTCGAGTGGTTCGAAAGCATGGAGAATACGTTTATTAACTGTGAGTGTCCCGAGGCGCTCAAGGTTCGTTATGCCACTAGTATGCTCCAACAAAGGGCACTTACTTGGTGGAATAGCGAGAAAAGGAACCGTGGTGCTGATGTTGTGTTAGCACTCACTTGGGACGAGTTCAAGAACATTGCTATCGCGAAGTTCTGCCCGAGAAGTGAACTACAAAAGCTAGAGGAGGAATTCTGGAACCTTAAGCAAGATATGGTGATCATTTGGCCTACTCAACTAGGCATCACGAGTTGAGCATTCTGTTGTCCCATATGGTCGACATTGTTCCTCGCAATATCGAGAAGTTCATCAAGGGAATAGCACCCCAAATCCAAGATGCTGTAGTGGGTAGTCGACCCACAACTTTAGAGGAAGTCATCACTATCACCGCTCAACTTACCGAGAATCATATACGAGCAGCACCATGTCTGTTAAGGGTGCTAAAAAGGTTGAGAAGACGGTCCACGAAGCTGCCAAGGAGACTAAAACCGAACCGTCTTACAACAACAACAAGAAGCGCAAGTTCACACCGGCTAGCAACTATGTCGTGGCTGCACCCAAACCACCGCAAAGACAACTTGTACCTGTGGTTGCACCTGTGGCCCAAATGCTTGTGGCTAGGGCCTATGCTGGTCCTCAACCTATGTGCATTGTTTGTAGGTACCATCATCCGGGGAACGCTCCGTCATAAAAATGGTTTTAGTTAGACGAAGGGATTCGATCTCGATGAATTTTCTCATGTCATAAAAATGGTAACTATTAGATATGGGTAGTTTAACAGTTGAAAAAAATTAGCGATTGTATAAGTTGGATGTCCATAATGCTTTTTTATATGGATAACTAAATGAAAAAGTGTATTTGAAACTACTAAAAAAATCTTTCCAAAAATGAAACGAAGGGTGCAAATTAGTTAAGTCATTGTATCGCTTTAAACAAGCACCTAAGGTGTAGAATAAAAAACTTGTTGGTGTCTTCAGTCAAAATACTTATTCAAGAATCGAGTATGTCTGAATTTTTTTTCTTGGAATGGAGTTTCTACAAACAGAAAAATGTTTGTGTTTGCCTCAAAGAAAATACTATATAGAATTATTGCAAGAATATGGTCTTATAGGTTGTAAACATGTAAATACTTGCATTAAGTAAAATTATATCATTGAGAGAAATAATGTAAAAAATAATCAACCTTTAATAGATGTAACAGGCTATCAAAAATTAGCTAGTAAACTAATCTATTTGTCTCGCACACATTTTGATTTTACCTATTCGGTGCATTTTTAAGTCAATTCATCCATAAATCACTTCTTGTTTACCAGAAATTCACTATGCAGGTTTGAGGTACTTAAAAAGTTTACTTGGTAATGGTTTATTACTAACTAAAGGTAAAGCTTTTAACCTTACTACATATTTAGATTTTGATTGGACCAAATGCATAGGCTTAAGAAGATCTGTAATAGGTTATTATATATTTTAGGTAGTTCGCTTGTTTTGTGGAAAAGTAAAAAAAAGCATGGTTTCTCGATCCTTAGTAGAGGCTAGGTATTTGCGATGCGTACTGCTATGTGTGAAGTTTTGTGGATGCTTAATGTGTTAGGAAAAAGATTTTGCTTGTATGGTAAAGTTTCTTAACTATAGTTAGCAAATACTTTTACTAAATGATTATTAGGTTATCAACATTCTTCGATGTGTAGGTTGCTACATATGTATGATGCATTTAGTACCAGAAATGAGGGGACGGGGTTGTAAATATGTTCTATTGTTCTTTAATTCTATATATTGTTTTCATGTTATCTTGGTCTTAAATTTCTTTTATTTTTTCTTTGCATATCTCTTATGGGACGTTTCTTTGGATTGGGCTATTGCTATTGCTGTGTAGGCTGTTGCTGTTTGGGTTTAGGAGTTTAAGGCTCTATTTCAACCTGTTTTCTCTTTAAGAAACACGCGTGTTGAGTTGGTATTCAGTTAATCCATTTAGTAGATGGGCCATATCTTTAGTCATTCTTTTGGCTGTGTAGATTCGCTCTCTAACTTACTCTAAATTATACATAGAAAACATATTAAAAGAATATGAGTTATTCCTAAAACTCTTAGTTAAAATAATGAAATTGAACTTAAAAGTGTTAAATTGTGTTTTCTGGATTTTAAAAGACCAAGATAGATAAAATAAGTATAATTAAGAAGAAATTTAAGAAAATCAAGCTTTGGAGTCCAAACATGGGATGGTGCCTCATCAGGCACGCCCCCATGCCGAGCCTGAAACACACTCACGTGTTCGACTATCTGACAAGACAAAAGTACTATCCTTCGAAAAGTGAGTACGGGGGCGTGCCCCACCACCAAAATGGGAGTCGTGCCCCATGGAGCATGGGGCCATGCCTGACCATCTCTACATATACGATTAGACCAACTTTCATAAGCATTGTACTAGCACGTGGTTGCGCCTTTTGAAGCATATGGTCGTGTACGACACTCTAGAAAGCCTATAAATAGTAGCTCATTTGCAACATTTGAGGGAGCTTTTGGAAGATCCAAACTCTACTGATCATTAAGAAATCTAGACTTGAAGATCCTTGGTAGGCTTGGGAGGTGCATTCAACATTTAGAAGAAGCTCGGGATCGTCTAAACATCACCCATTATGGATCAACAGTTTGATTGTTCCATTTCATTGATGATTTCATACTTATATTCTATATTAGTTTTTGTTATATTCAAGTTCATTATGAGCTAAAATCTTATTATCATTCTAATTTAATGAAACTAATGTAATTTGTAATGTACTAATGATGTGATTTATGTTATGGTAGTATTGGGTAAACTTTTGAAGGGTAACATCTACATTTGAAAAAGAAGTTATATAATTATAATTTATAATTGTTAATATCATACAAGGCTAAAAATGTATGAACTAACTATTTGTAAAACCAGTCTTTATAATAAATCCACGGCTAATGAAGTAGAAATGGTTGCTAGAAATCATATCAACTTAACTTTCTAATCATTTACGGGTTAACTTTTATTAGCCTGAGAAATATACAGTAATTGTTTTGGTTTTCTAAAATTAATGCTATATTAACAAGAAACTTGATTAACTCTCTTTCTAACATAAAGTTATGTTTTCAAAAATCATATGTTAAAAGGGTACATATTTATTACCTACATCACTAGAGGCTCGATGGTTGTGTTATAGGTGACTTGGTGCAACTTTCGTTGTTACTACGGAGTTGGTTTAAGATAACTCTATGTTGATTCACATTTATAAACATTAACATAACTAGTTTAGTTTATATATTTATTCATACCACGCTATTCATCACAACTACATAAGTGTAATCTAATTAGGATGTTAGCATTATTTCCCTGTTTATCTCCTAAAGTCTCAAACTTCACTTTAAATTATTGTTTTTAAAATATAAAAAAATTTGGTTACATTAATACAACTTATCATTTTCTCAAATCAGAACTAAATCTGATAGTCAATCACTAGGGTTGTTGACTAGGCTCAGTGTGTCCACGAATTGATACTCGAATCTTGCCAACATTATATTATCACACGACATGTACACTTTCCTTTTGTGTGTAGGGTAGTGTGACATCCGTCACTTTAAGGTCCGTCAATTGACGTGTTTGTCCGTCATCTATTTTATATTTGGTCATTTCTCATCATTATTTGACTCATTATGTGGATATCATGTGTGCAATGTTATCGTTGTGTGTGCACTCGTTTAAAACCGTGTGTGAACCTTAAAAAGACTTTAAAACTTTCATTTTTGAAAACATTAAATATATCATTTTATAAATATAATAAATGTTTTAATATAACCATTTCTTAAGTCATGACAACATTAAATGAACTTTTACAATTAATATAAAAACCTAACGAAGTCGTTTTTCAACCGAACAAAATTTGGGAAAACTCGGGGGTTAAGTGCAGGGACTAAACTTGAAATTTTGGAAACTTGGGCTGGGTATAAATACCCATATTCCAGCCCTAATCTTCATTATCACCATCTTCCTCATCTTCATCTCCTTCACACACTAAATCTCCATTTTTGCACCAAATCCGACCCGAGAGGTCTCGTTTTCTTCGTCTTGACATCATCTACAGCTTACACTACCCCTCTCTAGCAGGTAGTTGTCTTTGGTTGCCCATTTCTTAGCCTTTTCACGGCTGTCCAAACTAGGGTTTCGGGTGTTCGGGTTCAACCCGAACACACAAGGTCGTATGGGTGCGTGTGAGGTCTCTTTGCTTGTGTTTCATGCTTGTGTATGTTTGTTGAGTGTTTCTGGAGGTCTATGTGGTGTAAAACCCGTGTTTAGAGCGGCTCGGGGGCTGCTCACCCCGACCACAGTCGCGATTCTGCAGATCAGGCGACTGGGTCATCTATGCGATTGAGCCGTGCGACTGAGTGGGTCGTGCGACTGGATCATGCGTCTGAGTCAATCGCGCGACTGAGTTGTGCGACTAGGCATGTCGTGCGACTGAGTTGTGCGACTGAGTGTCTATGTGCGATTGAGTCATGCGTGCGAATGAGTGTATGCGAATGAGTCATGCGATTGAGTGATTGTGTGCGATTGAGTCAGGTGACCGACTGAATGTGTGCGAATGAATGTAATTCGCACGACTGGAGTCCAATCGCACGAATGAAGGTTCAGTCGTACGAAAGTAGCTAATTCGCACGACTGAAGGTTGATTCGTGCGCATGGAAGTTGAGCCGTGCGGTTGGGTGTTCTGTGGTACGACTGAAGGCCAATCATACGAATGAAGGCTCAATCGTACGAATGAAGCTGATTCGCATGATTGAGGGTTGATTCGCACGAATGGAGGTTGAGTCGTGCGTCTGGCCTTGTATGCGACTGAAATTTGTTGTGTTTGACCCATTGTGCGTGGCGTGAGTATGTCGTGTGGTGTCGAGGTAACACTAACACAATTATGCCATTGTTTGGCCACAAATATTAAAGTCAACGTGAGAAAGGGCACAGAAACTATTTTGAGCAAATATAAACTAACGCTTTACAACGACCAAATTGACTTATAACTATTGACACTTATTCAATATTCTTTCGATTAACAACGATACTTTTACCTAAATATCATCATTAGTGGCAACAATGTCTTGTACTTGGATCTACATAAGATCTAGTACGTGTGTCAGTCTGTGTGTACTGTACGCGACCCATCCGATACGACCCGAACCGACCCATCATTATTGCGCGCTTATACATATATCATATCATTAATGCTATACAATAACTGTCAATAGGTGTTTGACTGTTTATTTGCATTCAACATTTGGGATACATCGCTCATACATACTTACCACTTAACAAGTGAGTTTCGTGGCCCCTTTTTACGCTTATACAATATTTCAATCATTTACAAATTGGGGGAAAAGTATGCTTACACAATTTTTATGCTGTACAACTTACATACATTTTACATACAAGGAATCAACGTGATACTGTGTTGCAAGTACTATTTGATACATGCTTGGGTCTGCTGTGTGGTTCTATCTTTGCAACTATTTAATTCCAGTGTGGGGACCGACGGTTAGGTATTGGTAGTACTACTGGGTTGACACCCCCACCCTCGTTCGATGGTATACTAGTTGGTACCATCAGTGGCCAGGAACGGGCCCTTGGGTGAATATATGCCGACAATTTCTTTGTGTACGTCGCTAGGTTTGGTTGCAAAGCTCATGTCATGTGATATTTACTTGTGTAATAACTGTATTCACGGTATTCCGACGCGCTATTATATACAGCATCACTTACATTTTTATTACATAAACCTGCGAGCTCACCAACAATTTTGTTGACCGTTTTAAGCATATCTTTTCAGGTGAACATGCAAGTCCAGGAATCTAGGTGTGCTGCCTTAGTGGAGACCCTAGGATGCATTTTTGGGACTTAGCTCATTTTGATAAACAATCCTTTTGAACAATGTTATCGCATGTAAACAATTATCAACATTTGAAACTTGTTCCCGGGTTGTGGGACTTAACATTTACATTTTCTCATATGTGTATATGTGTTATCATTATCATGTTGCTTATGGCTATGTTGTCGTGAACATTGACTAAACACGACACAAGTCCCCTTGTTGTCGGGTGTCGTCATGACACGCATGTCATCATTTACTTATATTGCTCTCTATCGCTTACCATGTGTTATGACGATCCCGGTCTCGTTACATCCCCGTGTTTCCGCTTTTAGCGGGGGTGTGACAGATTGGTATCAGAGCCATTGGTTATAGAGAATTAGGCAATACGCTTGACCTAGACTATAACCTAGGAACCTTCATGTAGATTTGCATGCTAGGACTCTGTATGCATATTATATCTCGTGTATGTGTTCCTCGCTGCTTGATTTGCTCATCTATTTGTTATGTGATCTTTCTACCCTATGAGAGAGCCCTTGTGCTCACTCTTTCATGGGGATGCTTCTATTGGATCTTCCGTTCCCTCTGCGCGCCGAGTTAGTTTATCAGATCCGGGTATTAACCCGAAGAGATCATCACAGATCATACTATTGTGCTTGACCTTGGACATTGAGATTAACTCTGAGGAGGAATATGTCTGAAACCTCGAAGAATGAGGAAATAGACAACCTCCGCTAGACTAAACGTGATTGTATACATGGACTTACAACTGTTATGATGGATTATTATGGATATGATGTAAAGGAAAGTCGGATGTCATGTAACCGGATCAGGCATCATTCTCGGTACATCGTGGGTGTGGTGGGAACGCTGCGGGGAACCCTATATATAAACATCACCGGTATACCGAGAATATGTTTGAAATGGGCTGCATGGTGGTCTTGACTGACCTGAACATGAACATTGAAACTTGATAAGTGGAATACATTTGTATCTTATGGTGACTAAAGCTGATATGTTACCTCTTTTATGATTAGAACATGCCGCCTCGAAGAGTCACCCGTAGCAGTAGTGGCGGGAGTGAAGCCCCAAGGGGCAGAGGCCGAGGCAGAGGCAGAGCACCAAGAGCAAATGATGCTCCTGCCAGCAACAGTCAAGGAACAGGGAACGCCGACATGGCAGCCCTGATCGCTCAGCAATTGGCCGCGCTTATTCCTACTATAGTGGCCCAAGTGAGCGACGCACTTCAACAACACCACCCTCACGGGGATGGTGGCAACGATGATGGAGCCCAAGGTGGGATTGAAACTGAAACGGGAAACGGGAACCCGACTGGAAACGAGAGCAACCAGGAAACCGGAAATGGTGGTACTGCCGGTATTGAGACCGGAGTGGTTAATGCTCGTCGGGGATGTTCTTACAAGGAGTTTGTGGCTTGTAAGCCAAGGGAATTCGATGGGAAAGGTGGGGCGATAGCCCTAACCAGGTGGTTGGAAAAGATGGAGGCAGTAATTGACATCAGTGAGTGCCTCGACAGCCAAAGGATCAAGTATGCTACTTGTTCTCTACAGGGTAAAGCCCTAACCTGGTGGAACACCCAGATTCAAGCAAGAGGAAGAGAGTCCGCGATGCAGATGTCGTGGGACGAGTTCAAAGCCTTGATCACCGAGGAATACTGCCCTCTCAACGAGATGCAGAAACTGGAGCATGAGTTTTGGAATCATGCTATGGTGGGGGCAGGGCATGCAGCTTATACTGATCGTTTTCATGAGCTTGCAAGATTGGTTCCGCATCTAGTCACGCCGGAATCAAAGAGGATTGAAAGGTACATTTGGGGACTTGCGCCTCAAATTAGAGCGATGGTTACAGCAGCCGCTCCTCCTACTATTCAGAGCGCAATTCTGAAAGCTGGCGCTCTGACTGACGAGATGGTTAGAACAGGTGTTTTGGGCCGAGGGGCCGAGAAGAGGAAAGATGTTGGGGAGTCGAGCCGGTCGAGTGCCGGAAGGTTTGAGAAGAGGTCTAAGCCGACCAGGAATTTTGTGGCCGTGTCTCAGGCCAGAAGAGAGTATGTGGGGCCGCACCCCAAATGTGAAAGGTGCAATTATCATCATCCCCCAGGGACGCAGTGCCGGGTGTGCGCTAACTGTAAGCGCCCGGGTCATTTGGCAAGAGATTGCAGAACTGCGCCAAATCTTGTAGCACCCGTCAACGCGGTTAACCCCGCCGGGAATGCAAGGGCTTGCTTTGAGTGTGGGAGCCCCGATCACTACAGGAATATGTGCCCCAGGCTGAATCGGGCACCGGGTCAACAGGGGAACAACCAGCAGCAGGTGTTGGCTATCGCTGGAAATCAAGGCCCGGCTACTCAGGGGAATGCAGCTCGGGGACGTGCATTCGTCATTGGAGCTAATGATGCTCGTCAGGACCCGAATGTTGTCACGGGTACGCACTTACTCAATCATCACTTCGCATCTATATTATTTGATACTGGAGCAGACAATAGTTTTATTTCTTCCGAGTTTGTGCAATTGCTTGATTTGAGTCCTAGTAGGCTAGAAACTAGCTACTCTGTAGAAATGGCCAATGGTAAGGTTGCTCAGGCCGATGAGATTATTAGGAAGTGTTCGTTGACGATGGAGGATCATACATTCGACATAGATTTGATACCCTTTGAGTTAGGAAGCTTCGATGTGATCGTGGGTATGGATTGGTTGTCGCAGAATGGAGCAGAGATTGTCTGTCGAGACAAAGTAGTACGTATCCCTATGCCAAACGGGGAAGTACTCAAGGTTCAGGGAGAACGACCGGGTAAGAGCTTAAAGTTGATTTCCTGCATGAAAGCACGCCAGAGTCTACGAAAGCAGTGCTACGCTTTTCTGGCTCATGTGGTTGAAAAGAAGACGAGGAAAGGAAACTGGTGGATATTCCAGTGGTACGGGATTACCCAGAAGTATTTCCAGATGACTTGTCTGGTTTACCTCCTCCACGACAGGTGGAATTCCGTATTGAGTTGGTTCCTGGAGCTACACCGGTAGCGAAAACGCCATATCGACTAGCGCCATCCGAGATGCAAGAGTTGTCTAGTCAGTTACAGGAACTACTGGAGAAAGGTTTTATTCGACCGAGTCATTCACCGTGGGGAGCACCGGTACTATTTGTCAAGAAGAAGGATGGATCGTTCCGTATGTGCATCGATTACCGTGAACTGAACAAGTTAACGGTGAAGAACCGATATCCTCTCCCCAGGATCGACGATTTATTTGATCAGCTGCAAGGAGCTTCGTATTTTTCAAAGATCGATCTTCGTTCTGGTTATCATCAGCTAAGGGTTTTCGAGGACGACATACCGAAGACTGCGTTCAGAACTCGTTATGGGCATTATGAGTTCTTGGTCATGCCGTTCGGATTGACTAACGCACCAGCTGTGTTCATGGATCTAATGAATCGGGTGTGCAAACCTTACTTGGATAAGTTCGTGATCGTGTTCATAGACGATATACTTATCTATTCCCGATCAAAAGAGGATCATGTAGAACATCTTCGGGCTATTCTGGAGCTGCTACGCGAAGAGAAACTTTTCGCCAAATTCTCAAAGTGTGAATTTTGGCTGCGGGAAGTGAAGTTTTTGGGTCATGTGGTTAATGAGGACGGGATTCACGTAGATCCCGGCAAGATCGAAGCGGTGAAGAAGTGGGATACGCCCCAGACACCATCAGAGATACGGCAATTCTTAGGATTGGCCGGTTATTATCGTCGCTTCATCGCGAATTTCTCAAAGATCGCGCAACCGTTAACCCTGCTTACTCAGAAAGACAAGAAGTTTGACTGGGGTTATGCACAAGAACAAGCGTTCCAAACGTTGAAAGAGAAGTTGTGCAACGCGCCTATACTGTCTCTCCCAGACGGAACAGATGATTTTGTGGTTTACTGCGATGCGTCACATCAAGGATTGGGATGTGTATTGATGCAGAAGGATAAAGTGATTGCCTACGCTTCGCGACAACTTAAAGTGCACGAAAAGAACTACACCACTCATGATCTTGAGTTGGGCGCTGTAGTATTTGCACTCAAAATTTGGAGGCATTACTTGTATGGCACCAAATGCATCATTTTCACCGATCATAAGAGCCTTCAACACATTCTGGATCAGAAGGAACTCAACATGCGCCAACGACGTTGGGTAGAGCTTCTTAGCGACTACGATTGTGAAATCCGGTATCATCCGGGGAAAGCTAACGTGGTGGCTGATGCCTTAAGCCGTAAAGAACGTGTGAAACCACTACGTGCACGAGCGTTGGGTTTGACCATCCAAACCAACTTGAAAGCTCAGATTCAAATTGCACAAAGTGAGGCATTGAAAGAAGAAAACCTTGCGGGAGAAGAGTTCCGGGGGTTAGGATAAACAGATGATTCGCAAGGATGACGGTATTCAGTACTTCATGGATCGCATATGGGTACCCAAATGGGGAGGTGTTCGAACCTTAGTCATGGATGAAGCCCACAAGACGCGATATTCTATTCATCCTGGTGCAGACAAGATGTATCATGATCTTAAGGATCTATACTGGTGGCCAGGCATGAAGAAAGACATTGCCTTATACGTCAGTCGATGTTTGACGTGTTCGAAAGTCAAAGCTGAACATCAAAAGCCATCGGGATTATTACAGCAACCTGAAATTCCCGAGTGGAAATGGGAGAACATAGCTATGGATTTCATTACCAAACTCCCTAGAACAAACAGCGGTCATGACTCGATATGGGTCATTATTGATCGAATGACGAAATCAGCACATTTCTTGCCTATCCGAGAAGATTACAAGATGGATAAGTTGGCGAGATTGTACATCAAAGAGGTCGTGACACGGCACGGGGTGCCGGTGTCAATCATATCCGACCGTGATAGCAGATTCACTTCACGTTTTGGCAGACACTACAGAAAGCGATGGGTACTCGGTTAGACATGAGTACAGCCTATCACCCTCAAACAGATGGCCAAAGTGAACGCACTATACAGACGCTAGAAGACATGTTGAGAGCGTGTGTAATCGATTTTGGTGGTAGTTGGGATGCTCATCTGCCGTTGATTGAGTTCTCTACAACAACAGCTACCATACAAGCATTGGATGCGCACCATTTGAAGCGTTGTATGGAAGGAAATGCAGATCTCCCGTTTGTTGGGCCGAAATTGGTGAAAGTCAACTGACAGGCCCAGAGATCATCCAAGAGACAACAGACAAGATTTTCCAAATCAAAGATCGACTTAAAGCCGCGCGAGATCGCCAAAAGAGCTATGCCGACAATCGTCGGAAGCCTCTAGAATTCAATGTTGGGGATCGTGTGTTACTCAAAGTTTCCCCTTGGAAAGGAGTCGTTCGATTCGGAAAGAAAGGGAAGTTAGCCCCAAGATACGTTGGACCATTTGAGATCACTGAAAGGATCGGTCCAGTGGCTTACCGGTTAAGGTTGCCACAAGAGCTTAGCGGTGTACATGATACTTTTCACGTGTCAAACCTCAAGAAATGTTTGGCCGATGAATCCCTTCACGTGCCAATCGAGGAAATCAAGATTGATGACAAGCTTCATTTTGTTGAAGAACCCATTGAGATCATGGATCGAAAGGTCAAGCAACTGAAGCGCAGTAGGATACCTATTGTTCGCGTAAGGTGGAATTCAAAACGAGGGCCAGAGTTTACATGGGAACGTGAAGATCAGATGAAACTCAATATCCACATCTTTTCGAGGATGACACTCTTGGACCTAACTCCAGCTGAATTTCGGGACGAAATTCTCTCAACTGGGGGATACTGTGACATCCGTCACTTTAAGGTCCGTCAATTGACGTGTTTGTCCGTCATCTATTTATATTTGGTCATTCCTCATCATTATTTGACTCATTATGTGGATATCATGTGTGCAATATTATCGTTGTGTGTGCATTCGTTAAAACCGTGTGTGAACCTTAAAAAGACTTTAAAACTTTCATTTTTGAAAACGTTAAATATATCATTTTATAAATATAATAAATGTTTTAATATAACCATTTCTTAAGTCATGACAACATTAAATGAACTTTTACAATTAATATAAAAACCTAACGAAGTCGTTTTTCAACCGAACAAAATTTGGGAAAACTCGGGGGTTAAGTGCAGGGACTAAACTTGTAATTTTGGAAACTTGGGCTGGGTATAAATACCCATATTCCAGCCCTAATCTTCATTATCACCATCTTCTCATCTTCATCTCCTTCACACACTAAATCTCCATTTTAGCACCAAATCCGACCCGAGAGGTCTCGTTTTCTTCGTCTTGACATCATCTACAGCTTAGACTACCCCTCTCTAGCAGGTAGTTGTCTTTGGTTGTCCATTTCTTAGCCTTTTCACGGCTGTCCAAACTAGGGTTTCGGGTGTTCGGGTTCAACCCGAACACACAAGGTCGTATGGGTGCGTGTGAGGTCTCTTTGCTTGTGTTTTATGCTTGTGTATGTTTGTTGAGTGTTTCTGGAGGTCTTGTGGTGTAAAACCCGTGTTTAGAGCAGCTCGGGGGCTGCTCATCCCGACCACAGTCGCGATTCTGCAGATCAGGCGACTGGGTCATCTATGCGATTGAGCCGTGCGACTGAGTGGGTCGTGCGACTGGATCATGCGTCTGAGTCAATCGCGCGACTGAGTTGTGCGACTAGGCATGTCGTGCGACTGAGTTGTGCGACTGAGTGTCTGTGTGCGATTGAGTCATGCGTGCGAATGAGTGTATGCGAATGAGTCATGCGATTGAGTGATTGTGTGCGATTGAGTCAGGTGACCGACTGAATGTGTGCGAATGAATGTGATTCGCACGACTGGGGTCCAATCGCACGAATGAAGGTTCAGTCGTACGAAAGTAGCTAATTCGCACGATTGAAGGTTGATTCGTGCGCATGGAAGTTGAGTCGTGCGATTGGGTGTTGTGTGGTACGACTGAAGGCCAATCATACGAATGAAGGCTCAATCGTACGAATGAAGCTGATTCGCACGATTGAGGGTTGATTCGCACGAATGGAGGTTGAGTCGTGCGTCTGGCCTTGTATGCGACTGAAATTGTTGTGTTTGACCCATTGTGCGTGGCGTGAGTATGTCGTGTGGTGTCGAGGTAACACTAACACAATTATGCCATTGTTTGGCCACAAATATTAAAGTCAACGTGAGAAAGGGCACAGAAACTATTTTGAGCAAATTAAACTAACGCTTTACAACGACCAAATTGACTTATAACTATTGACACTTATTCAATATTCTTCGATTAACAACGATACTTTTACCTAAATATCATCATTAGTGGCAACAATGTCTTGTACTTGGATCTACATAAGATCTAGTACGTGTGTCAGTCTGTGTGTGTGTACGCGACCCATCCGATACGACCCGAACCGACCCATCATTATTGCGCGCTTATACATATATCATATCATTAATGCTATACAATAACTGTCAATAGGTGTTTGACTGTTTATTTGCATTCAACATTTGGGATACATCGCTCATACATACTTACCACTTAACAAGTGAGTTTCGTGGCCCCTTTTTACATTATACAATATTTCAATCATTTACAAATTGGGGGAAAAGTATGCTTACACAATTTTTATGCTGTACAACTTACATACATTTTACATACAAGGAATCAACGTGATACTGTGTTGCAAGTACTATTTGATACATGCTTGGGTCTGCTGTGTGGTTCTATCTTTGCAACTATTTAATTCCAGTGTGGGGACCGACGGTTAGGTATTGGTAGTACTACTGGGTTGACACCCCCACCCTCGTTCGATGGTATACTAGTTGGTACCATCAGTGGCCAGGAACGGGCCCTTGGGTGAATATATGCCGACAATTTCTTTGTGTACGTCGCTAGGTTTGGTTGCAAAGCTCATGTCATGTGATATTTACTTGTGTAATAACTGTATTCACGGTATTCCGACGCGCTATTATATACAGCATCACTTACATTTTTATTACATAAACCTGCGAGCTCACCAACAATTTTGTTGACCGTTTTAAGCATATCTTTTCAGGTGATCATGCAAGTCCAGGAATCTAGGTGTGCTGCCTTAGTGGAGACCCTAGGATGCATTTTTGGGACTTAGCTCATTTTTGATAAACAATCTTTTGAACAATGTTCGCATGTAAACAATTATCAACATTTGAAACTTGTTCCCGGGTTGTGGGACTTAACATTTACATTTCATCATATGTGTATATGTGTTATCATTATCATGTTGCTTATGGCTATGTGTTGTGAACATTGACTAAACACGACACAAGTCCCCTTGTTGTCGGGTGTCGTCATGACACGCATGTCATCATTTATTATATTGCTCTCTATCGCTTACCATGTGTTATGACGATCCCGGTCTCGTTACATCCCCGTGTTTCCGCTTTTAGCGGGGGTGTGACAGATTGGTATCAGAGCCATTGGTTATAGAGAATTAGGCAATACGCTTGACCTAGACTATAACCTAGGAACCTTCATGTAGATTTGCATGCTAGGACTCTGTATGCATATTATATCTCGTGTATGTGTTCCTCGCTGCTTGATTTGCTCATCTATTTGTTATGTGATCTTATCCTATGAGAGAGCCCTTGTGCTCACTCTTTCATGGGGATGCTTCTATTGGATCTTCGTTCCCTCTGCGCGCCGAGTTAGTTTATCAGATCCGGGTATTAACCCGAAGAGATCATCACAGATCATACTATTGTGCTTGACCTTGGACATTGAGATTAACTCTGAGGAGGAATATGTCTGAAACCTCGAAGAATGAGGAAATAGACAACCTCCGCTAGACTAAACGTGATTGTATACATGGACTTACAACTGTTATGATGGATTATTATGGATATGATGTAAAGGAAAGTCGGATGTCATGTAACCGGATCAGGCATCATTCTCGGTACATCGTGGGTGTGGTGGGAACGCTGCGGGGAACCCTATATATAAACATCACCGGTATACCGAGAATATGCTTGAAATGGGCTGCATGGTGGTCTTGACTGACCTGAACATGAACATTTGAAACTTGATAAGTGGAATACATTTGTATCTTATGGTGACTAAAGCTGATATGTTACCTCTTTTATGATTAGAACATGCCGCCTCGAAGAGTCACCCGTAGCAGTAGTGGCGGGAGTGAAGCCCCAAGGGGCAGAGGCCGAGGCAGAGGCAGAGCACCAAGAGCAAATGATGCTCCTGCCAGCAACAGCCAAGGAACAGGGAACGCCGACATGGCAGCCCTGATCGCTCAGCAATTGGCCGCGCTTATTCCTACTATAGTGGCCCAAGTGAGCGACGCACTTCAACAACACCACCCTCACGGGGATGGTGGCAACGATGATGGAGCCCAAGGTGGGATTGAAACTGAAACGGGAAACGGAAACCCGACTGGAAACGAGAGCAACCAGGAAACTGGAAATGGAGGTACTGCCGGTATTGAGACGGAGTGGTTAATGCCGTCGGGGATGTTCTTACAAGGAGTTTGTGGCTTGTAAGCCAAGGGAATTCGATGGGAAAGGTGGGGCGATAGCCCTAACCAGGTGGTTGTAAAAGATGGAGGCAGTAATTGACATCAGTGAGTGCCTCGACAGCCAAAGGATCAAGTATGCTACTTGTTCTCTACAGGGTAAAGCCCTAACCTGGTGGAACACCCAGATTCAAGCAAGAGGAAGAGAGTCCGCGATGCAGATGTCGTGGGACGAGTTCAAAGCCTTGATCACCGAGGAATACTGCCCTCTCAACGAGATGCAGAAACTGGAGCATGAGTTTGGAATCATGCTATGGTGGGGGCAGGGCATGCAGCTTATACTGATCGTTTTCATGAGCTTGCAAGATTGGTTCCGCATCTAGTCACGCCGGAATCAAAGAGGATTGAAAGGTACATTTGGGGACTTGCGCCTCAAATTAGAGCGATGGTTACAGCAGCCGCTCCTCCTACTATTCAGAGCGCAATTCTGAAAGCTGGCGCTCTGACTGACGAGATGGTTAGAACAGGTGTTTTGGGCCGAGGGGCCGAGAAGAGGAAAGATGTTGGGGAGTCGAGCCGGTCGAGTGCCGGAAGGTTTGAGAAGAGGTCTAAGCCGACCAGGAATTTTGTGGCCGTGTCTCAGGCCAGAAGAGAGTATGTGGGGCCGCACCCCAATGTGAAAGGTGCAATTATCATCATCCCCCAGGGACGCAGTGCCGGGTGTGCGCTAACTGTAAGCGCCCAGGTCATTGGCAAGAGATTGCAGAACTGCGCCAAATCTTGTAGCACCGTCAACGCGGTTAACCCCGCCGGGAATGCAAGGGCTTTGCTTTGAGTGTGGGAGCCCCGATCACTACAGGAATATGTGCCCCAGGCTGAATCGGGCACCGGGTCAACAGGGGAACAACCAGCAGCAGGTGTTGGCTATCGCTGGAAATCAAGGCCCGGCTACTCAGGGGAATGCAGCTCGGGGACCGACGGTAGGTATTGGTAGTACTACTGGGTTGACACCCCCACCCTCGTTCGATGGTATACTAGTTGGTACCATCAGTGGCCAGGAACGGGCCCTTGGGTGAATATATGCCGACAATTTCTTTGTGTACGTCGCTAGGTTTGGTTGCAAAGCTCATGTCATGTGATATTTACTTGTGTAATAACTGTATTCACGGTATTCCGACGCGCTATTATATACAGCATCACTTACATTTTTATTACATAAACCTGCGAGCTCACCAACAATTTGTTGACCGTTTTAAGCATATCTTTTCAGGTGAACATGCAAGTCCAGGAATCTAGGTGTGCTGCCTTAGTGGAGACCCTAGGATGCATTTTTGGGACTTAGCTCATTTTGATAAACAATCCTTTTGAACAATGTTATCGCATGTAAACAATTATCAACATTTGAAACTTGTTCCCGGGTTGTGGGACTTAACATTTACATTTTCTTCATATGTGTATATGTGTTATCATTATCATGTTGCTTATGGCTATGTTGTCGTGAACATTGACTAAACACGACACAAGTCCCCTTGTTGTCGGGTGTCGTCATGACACGCATGTCATCATTTACTTATATTGCTCTCTATCGCTTACCATGTGTTATGACGATCCGGTCTCGTTACATCCCCGTGTTTCCGCTTTTAGCGGGGGTGTGATAGGTAGTATAAGTAAACCCTTTAAAACTAAATTTGTGCGGAAAATATTTATCATATATATACCATTTAAACGCGTCACTCCAATACATCTCACTTCCTGTTAACAATTATTCTCCAAGTCTCTTGTCTTTTTCTTCAATCTAGGGTTTCATTATATTCATGATAACTTGTTGCTCTTGAGCATTTTTTTCGTTAGCGTTCTTCAATTGATTGTAGTGATGAATAGATCTTTATTTCTTAGTGTTTCTTTGTTTTATTTGTGTATTGTTGCATATGTTTGATATTATTGGAGTTTTTGTGTTGTGAATTTTGAGATTTATAGATCTAAACCATTTTGACAAATATATTTAGTTATAGGGAATTATGCATAATGATTTTCATCTTGCAACATATTTTAACTTAACTTATATATACTAAGCATGTATGGTTATTTACTTATTCAAGATTGTTATTTAAGAATAAACATCTTCCATCTTCGTGAAGCTCCAATGCATCATGGATTTAACAAATAGTATATTGAAGGAATGAGCATTTCAACATATAAATATCAATGAACAAAAAAATCTGGATATTATTATCATCTTTATGTTGATAACATCTTGGACTAGACTGTAAAACAACCATGTTACTTAAGTTACGTATTGGTGTTAGGTTTACGTCAATGTACAATCCTTAAATGACAAGGTTAAATCCTATGATGTTTACATTATGTGTCATTGTATATGGTTAGTCACCGGTAAACACATGGGTTTCAGTATATTCTAGATATGGAACATGTCTTGTTCTTGATTATTTCCTTTTCGTCTATAATTTTAAACTTACTCTATGTTTACTCATTTAGGGAGGAGGAGGTGGTACCTTTTGAACACATAACTACCCTATCTTCCCGCAACACGAAGCCAATACAACTGCAGTGGTACTCGATCTACCCAAAACACCGCAGGTGACCTCGGAGCTCTGTTGTCCACCTTGTCAACAAACTTAAAAACCCACAAACCAAACTGTAAAACGTATAAGCTTGTAACAACTTTAAACCACTATTTTGCAAGAGTTACGCAAGTATGTAACAAAACTAAAAGAAGGAACAATCAAACATGATTCTTTGAACACACATGAATATTATTCCTCTTTTATCATTTCGTAACACAGCTTATAGCATTGAAATTAAAAGGACCATCATTGCCATTATAAAAAATCAAATCACCAAGCAAAACAAAACATTCAAAACCAACCCTCACCTTTTATTCTTTAAAAAACTTACCACCAAAGTTACTCTCTTCTAACCATCTATAACCCAACGGGATATTAATACTCAGAGGACCAAATAGCAAAACACAATTGAAAACTTTCTCCTTCAACCTGCAAAATCCCCCTTCTCTCTTCAATCGGAAGCCACCATGGCTATGCCGGAGCACCACCGCTTTCAAAACTACCTTCAGCAACAACCGCAATCGAAACCCTTCAGGTATTACCGAAAACCCCCTTTTTCGCCGTTTTCAAAACCCTAGAATGTGTAATTTTTTTCATAATCTGATTAATCTTCTGTTTTTTCTATGATTTTGGATGTTTAGAGATATATTCAACAACATCGAAGGTCAAATTCCACCGCAGATGAATTATATCAACGCCGATCAAGCTCATCACCCTCCGTACATCCCTCAATGTAAACCCTAAAACCCTCTTTTGTGATTGTAGTTTTGAAGGTTGATTTTTGTGTTAGTTGAAGCTGGAAGTGTGATTTGTTTGGAAGTTATGGTGTTAATTTGTGTTTTGGTGCAGTTCATGTGGTAGGGTTTGCACCTGGTACGGATGTTAGCGATGGTGGATACGAATTGCAGAGGAATTATGATTTGGAGTTGATGAACAAGAGGCCGAAAGAGCAAGAGTTTTTGGAGAATAATAATGCGAATTCTCAGATGTCATCTATTGATTTCTTGCAGCCACGGTCGGTTTCTACAGGTTTAGGGCTGTCTCTTGACAATGGTAGATTGGGTTCTTCTGGTGAGTCATCTTTTATTTCTGGGCTCCTGGGAGATGATCTTGAACTCGAGTTGCGTAGACAGGATGCCGAGATTGATAGGTTCATGAAAATGCAGGTATCTTTGATCATAAAGTTCTGATCTTGAATCAAATTTGGATATTATAGTTGAATCTTGAGTCCTTTTGTTCAAAGGTTTATGTTATATGTGTAATGATATCGTTTTTGTGATTGTATTTAAGGCTGACAGACTCAGGCAAGCGGTTCTTGAAAAGGTTCAAACCAACCAGCTTCAAATACTCTCACACGTCGAAGATAAATTTATCGAAAAACTGCGTGAAAAAGAAGCTGAGGTGGAGAACATCAACAAGAGAAACATGGAACTTGAACTGCAAGTTGAAGAATTAGCTATGAAAGCGGACACTTGGCAGCAACAGGCTAGATACAATGAGAACATGATCAACACCCTTAAATTCAATCTTCAACAAGTGTATACGCAGGGCAAAGATAGTAAAGAAGGATGTGGTGACAGTGAGGTTGATGACACTGCTTCGTGCTGCAATGGTCGGGCGATTGATTTCCACTTGCTTTCCAAGGGTAATAATGGCATGATGATGTGTAAGGTATGTAGAGTGAATGAAGTATGCATGCTTTTGTTGCCATGTAAGCATCTTTGCCTGTGTAAAGAGTGTGAAAGTAAGCTTAGTATGTGCCCGTTGTGTCAGTGCTCGAAGTATATAGGCATGGAGGTTTATATGTAATGAAATTTCTGAACCACTCATGTTAGATTATGTGC
>CM046037.1:33704578-33799578 GCA_025215565.1 Flaveria ramosissima | reverse complement strand
TATGCCTTTATTCAATTATTCACCACTTAGTTTCTACACCTTTCATATGTCATGACAACATCTCAACTCAAGATTAATACTAACAGCACATTAGTGATGCAGGCCCAAGTGTGGATGAACAAGATTTAGCCTTTTTGGAGGCTCAAGATCGCTTATCAAAAGGGGCTTCACTGAAATGGCTCTAACTTGGGCTAGAAGTCTCCGTTTTGGGCCCACGACCAGTCAAAACGACCGTTGGACCGAGGAGCACGTTTTCAGGGTCATCGTTTCGGCCCAAAAACGACTTATTTTAGGAGTTATTTCAATTTTTGTCTTATTTTTATATTTTGTTGGACTTTGCTTTAGGCCCAGTTTTCGGCCCGTTTATGTTTTGTGGCCCATTCGAATTTGGTTTTGTTTCTTTATATGATTGTAAGAAATGGGAGAAGTATTATTGAAGTTTGATAAAAAAATCTGTTTTTCTCTCTATCACTGTGTGTTAGTGAAAACCCTAATTATCGGTATTCTTTATGAATCAACGATAGTTGGAAGGATTGTTCCTGGTATTCTTATTGAATCAACATGTTCAATTATCTATCTCTCTGTTTCCGACTGCATCAATTAGTCAATAAGAAACATAATCATTAGACATACATAATAAAACATCCACAAAATACCAAAGTTCTGTCAATGTGGGGTAAATATGGGTGTAGCAGCATAGACTATGTCCACTAAACGTAAGCTGATTGGCTAGACTATGGCTTTTGCTGAATTTTGGATTGAATCTAGTGTAGTTTGACACGTACACAAACATACATGTATTAATCAATAGTCATACCCGAGTTCATTCACTAAACAATAGTCATAAATTGACTATCCATGTACAATGCAAGTTACCAAAGCAAATACATTAAAAAGGTGTAAAATTTAAACAATTTTATTAAGATGGACGTAAAGGGACACTAAAAAAGCTGATGAATATTAATAACACATGCAATATAATATATGAAACACCCGAGTAAAAATTACCGTAATCAAATTTGGGCAATGGTAGTCACTGAAAGTTTTCAAACTCCATACTTCAGTTCCACTACACGATGTTAAGTGAATGTCGAATACAACAATCGCAAGAAATCATATAAAATGTACTAACTGGCATAGTTAAAGAAATGGAAGGTCCGAATATATACACTCTAGAATATGAAATTGCAGTAAGTCAGCATCTAATTTGGAAAATAAGAAACATAACACAAACATGTGTGTGAATAACTTTGTTTCTGGATAATTCGCAATAGAGCTAATGTTTACCCACATGTAAGAGTTGGGATAGTCATGATATAACAATATAGCAACACAAATCACATCCAATAAGTGTATTCTTTGGATATTCGTTTTAAAATCTGAAAATCCACATGCTGCTCACTGATTTTAATATGGATACTGTAGTTTAAAGAATCAAGAAAAACAAAGAGAAATTTTGGCTAAAACTTATAGCAATGATTTGACCAACTTTGATAACTCAAAATTTGCGAAAATATACCCATCACATGAAAATAATACTGAAAGTAAACAAGGAGGAAGAATTGTTACTAGAATCACCAAATGTTACCTTTAATGACTTGGTATTGACCAAACTTTGAAGGTGAACAACTATTGCCTTGGATCTTTCGTGCTAATATTTACCCAAAATATAAAAAATTCTTCAAGCAAAAGATCATCAAAAGAAGAGAAAATTAAAAACCAAAACATAAGAATATGGTACAATTGTTGTATATAAACTCCCTGTTTACATCAAAAGGCTTCAAAATCACCTGAAATACTCAAATGGCATCATTGAGCACGTGGTTGTATGTATGCTTACACATCAATTAACTATGCAATTGCAAACCAACTTTCCTTGTACAAAGACTAACATTTATGCTATTATGAAAAATTCGTTTGTAGCATATATATCTAAAATACTTACGAGCAAGTGATTCAAATTTTGAATACCAAAACTCTTTGATTAGTGGATTGTTGCATAATCGAGCAATCGGTCACAAAGTCGATAAACACCAGTGATGAAGAAGCTAGTGGATGAAACTAATAGTTGCCAATGCGGAGGGTCATCTATTTGTCTAAATCAACACGATTATCAATGAAGAAGACTTTGATGACTGTTGCTAACACGATTATCAATGAAGAAGACTTTGATGACTGTTGCTTTTCGCTTTAACAACCTAGATGGAACAATGGGTAGATACCGGAGGCGTTGAGCAATGGTGAGTGGTGAGGGTTATTGATTGATTGAGGTATGCGAAGAGCCAAAGGTAAACCAAATCTATCGCTTCTCGATTCCACCATCCGTTCTCGATCGCTCCGATTGCTTTACACATTGAAGAAATTAAGGTATGTGAATTGGTCTTCTCTCTTCACTTTATCGCTTTCAATATAAAATGTAAGTTTTATTTGATTTTTTTTTTCGTATTTTTTTTGTTAACATTTCAATACAATAAAATTATGTCTATCTCGAGCCGACCCCAACCTGACTTGATTGGACAATCTAAAATTTTTATATTGTTTCGTTAAAAATCCAATCACCAACAAAAAGTGACCCTCTAGGATAAAATTTCTAGTTCCATCACTGACTTTATGAGCCACTCAAATTCAATTTGTTTAATTTAATTTGGCTAACATTACACTTGAAAAGTAAACCGATAATTATGTTGGCTCTCAACGATACATCCTACATGTATATACGCTTCATTGTGACAAAACATTTAACATTTTTGTTTCACCGTATATAGTGAAAATTGGTATAGAAACACACTCAAACAATATTTAGATCACAACTCAATCGATTTGGAAAACTTTATTTGCTCAAAGAAAACCAAAGATTACAATTAACTCTCCCATATGCTTGGGTATTTATAGAGTTATAAAACTTGGAAAAGAAGTATTATAATTTGACTAAAATTGATATCCCTTATATTTTGGGATTAACAATTATCCAAACTAATTTAAAATACTTTAAAAACCAAGTAGATAAGGACTCCAACCATTGACTCGATTGGATCCATCCATCATAGGCTCGATGGGTTTGGTCGCCTCATGGACTCGAGGTAACGGCCCAACCCGAGATTAAATTGGCTAACAATCACCCCTCTAATCTCAGTTTTGGACAAGTCTTCTACTCCGAGTAGCTTTTGCATTTCCCCAAACTTTACTCGGGCTAAGATTTTTGTCAATATATCGGCTCGTTGTTCTTCTCCGGAAATATGGTTTACACTAACTTCTCCTTTCTCAATGCATTCACGAATGAAGTGGTAGCGCGTGTTTATATGTTTGCTTCTCCCGTGGAATACCGGGTTTTTCATAAGAGAAATCGCTGAAGTGTTATCCACATATAACATAACCTTTTGAATGGGCCACCCGGTTACTTCACTAAGTAAACCCCTAAGTCATAAGGCTTGGCAAGAGGCGGCGGTGGCGGCCATAAACTCGGCCTCACAAGAAGACAAAGCTACGGTCCCTTGTTTTTGTGTACACCAAGTTACAGGGGCATCACAAAAATAAAAAACATGTCCGGTAGTACTCTTTCCATCATCCTTGTCAACTCCATGACTACTATCGCAAAATCCATAAAGGTGGCGACTTCCACCCCTCGAATATTTTAGACCATAAGAAATAGTTCCTTTTACATATCTTAAAATATGTTTTATGGGTTGCATATGGGATTCCTTTGGCTCTTGCATGTAACGACTTGCTATTCCAATGGAGTAACTAAGATCGGGTCTTGAATGTAACAAGTATCTCAAGCACCCGATTAAGTGTCGGTAGGTAGTGGCGTCTACCATTTTTCCCATCTCGTCTTTGGAGAGTTTCATACCCGGTTCAAGTGGGCACTTAGTAGGATTGCATTCCTCCATTTTTGCATCTTTCAAGATCTTCCAAGCATAGCCTTATTGCTTAATTTCAATCCCATTCAAGGATTATGAAACTTCAATTCCAAGATAAAAAGAAAGTAGCCCCAAATTGCTCATCTCAAATTGCTCCTCCATTTGTCTTTTGAACTTTGCAATTTCTTCACAATTTGAACTTGTTACTATTAAATCATCAACATACACACCAATAATTAGTATGTTGTTGTTGATGAATTTATTATAAACCGTCGTTTCATGTTGACATCGATGGAGTTCGAGTGACTTTAGAACTTTATCAAGTTTCAAATTCCAAGCACGTGGTGCTTGTTTTAACCCATAAAGGGCCTTTATTAATTTGTAGACTTTTCCTTCTTTTCCTTTCTTCATAAATCCTTCCGGTTGACAGACAAAAACTGTATCATTTAGATCACCGTGTAGGAACGAGGACTTTACATCTAGGTGATGTACCTCCCACCCCTCTCGGGCGGCTAAGGCGAGAATTAACCTTACGGTTTCAATCCGCGCAACGGGGGCAAACACCTCATTGAAATCAATTCCAAAATTTTAAACATACCCTTTAGCGATGAGAAGAGCTTTATACTTGATGATATTTCCCAAGGCGTCCTTCTTGATTTTGTAAACCCACTTTAAACCAATGGGTTTTTGACCCTTAGGTAGATCAACCAATTCCCACGTCTTGTTCTTTTCAATTGATGCAATTTCAGCCTCTATAGCTTGTTCCCACTCTTTTACTCCGGATGCCTCGGTATAACTCACCGGATCACCTTCTTGAGTTAAGAGTAGCTCATGATTTTCACTTTCTTCATTCCTGTTGTCTCCATAACAAACTTTTCCATCTAGAATAAAGTCATTGAATTTTTTAGGAATAATAGAGGTACGAGTAGACCTTCTTGGAGTCATAGGTGCTGAATTTTGTTGTCCAAGTATACTCGTAATAGTATCATATGCATTGGAGTTGCTTGCATGAGTTGTTTGGGCTGAACTGGGCTGCTGTTAGGCTTGATCTGGGCCTATCATGGGTTGGACAATAGGAACAAAAGTATTCTGGGTTGGTCCAAAATAGGATTGGGCCTGTTCTGAAGTTGGCTGGTATGGTGGGCTGCTAACAACATCAAAAGGTTGGGTTGTTGGCCCAGTTGAGACATTTTGGTTTCTTGAATGGGCTGGCAACTCATGACTGTATTTTTGATAACTTGCAACTCCCTCATCTTGTTCAACATTGGTCACAAGCATTTTTCCTTCAGTCATATTATTTTCCTTTTTACTCTAATTCCATCCTTGTTTTTCATTAAAAAATACATCTCTACTCACATGTATTTTGTTTTGAATCGGGTCATACATCCGGTAGGCTTTGTATCCGGGTTCGGAACCGAGATAAATCATTGGAGAGCTTAGGTTGTCAAGTTTTTTTAACGTTGTTGTTGAAGGTGTTTTTACATATCCGACACACCCAAAAACTCGTAAATGATGAAGGTTTGGTTTCGAACCTTTGTATGCTTCATACGGGGTCTTCTCCGGTAATGCTTTTGTAGGTACACGGTTTAGAATATAGATTGCATGTCTCGTAGCTTCTCCACAAAACCGTTGTGGAACTTTCATGACATGTAGCATGCTTCGAATTGTACCAACAACGGTTCGATTACGCCGTTCTACTACACCGTTTTGTTGTGGCGTATGTGGAGTGGAGTAGTGTCTAGTAATTCCTTCTTGATCACAAAAATCCGAGAATTCATGGGAGACAAATTCTCCTCCCCGGTCGGTTTGAAAAGTTCCAATTTTGCACCTTTTTTCACCTTCAACTAGAGCTTTGAATCTTTTAAACACTCTAAATAATTCATCCTTGTCTTTAAGTAGAAGACCCCACATGAATCGTGAGTAGTCATCAATAATAAGAAAAATATATTTATTCCCGGATGGAGTGCTTGGTGATATTGGTCCACACAAATCACCATGTAACAACTCAAGTGGTCTTGTTGCTCGAAACCTTGTGTGCTCGGGAAAAGGTAGTCTTGTTTGTTTACCTACTAAATAATCATGTAAACTTGGAATACCTTTTAGCATGTTTTTCGTGGAAAGGTGTTTCATGGAGTCCACGTTCAAGTGACCCAAACATGCATGCCAGAACCAATTTGGATCATCCATCTTTGAGAGTAGACAACTTGGTCTTCCCACAGTTAATTTTACTTTGTAAAGACAACTTTTGGATCTATGCACTTTCATAATTAACTTCTTGGTCCTATAAAAAATAAGCAGGTAGTCATCATCCATGAAAAACTTGCATCCGTTTTTGGTTGCTTAACCCATGCTTAATATGTTGCTCATTAAGCTAGGAATGAAGTACACATTTGAGATGAGCCTTTCCTTGCCGTCTTCACAAGCTACCATTATTGAACCTTTTCCTTTTATTTCCACTTGTGAATCGTCTCCAAAACGGACTTGACCGGTTATGGATTCATCCAAGTTAAAGAAGTAAGATTTTATACCGGTCATGTGATTGCTAGCATCATTATCGAGGTACCACATTCCATCTTCCCTTTGCTCCGATTTATATCTCTTTGGAAGAACTTTTCCTTCATTTAGGAAAACTTGTTCAATCTTCATTAAAATTTCGGGTCCGGTCTCGGTTGTTTCCACATAGTTTGCTTCTTGTCTTCTACCTTTTCGATCCGGGCATACCGAAGCATAATGACCTAACTTGTCACACCGAAAACATTGTATTTGAGCCTTATCTTTCTTGCCACTACTTTTCTTGTTTTCGATGTTTGCTTCCCCGGTTTTGGCACGGTCTTGACGGCCACGCCCGCCCCCTCTTCCATGACCACGTCCTCGGTCCCGAGAGTTTGTTTGGCTACTAGGTCTTCCTTTAGTTCCTGATGATTCACTTTTGGAATTATTGATGCTCGTAACTTTATTGAACATCAACTTACCATGAGTCTCGTTTTCGTTGTCGACGCTTTTGACTCGATCTTCGAATGCTTTGATGCGACTAACTATTTCTTCAAACTTGATTGTTTTTAGGTCCACCATTTGCTCGATGGAAGCAACAATATTAATGAAGCGTTTGGGCATCATCGTAAGGAATTTCTTTACTAGTCTTTGTTCTTCAAGTACAGACCCATAGGCTGAAAATTGTATAACAAGGCTTTGCAATCTTCCCGCAATATCATCAATAGAATCTGAATCTTTCATCTTCATATTCTCGAACTCGGTGTTTAGAGTTTGGAGACGAGCGTCCTTAACCCTATCCGCACCTACATGGCGTGTTTTTCTAGCTTGCCATATATTTTTCGCATGTTCGTGTTGAGCAACTTGCAAGATTTGACTCTCGGGAAGGGCTTGAAATAAATACGCGACGGCGGCTGCGTTTTTCTTCTCATCTACTATTGCACCGGCTTGAGTCTCAATAACTTCTAACAAACCATGATACCGGGATACGGCTTTGATCCGGATCGCCCATATGGTATAGTTTGAGTTGGTAAGCATCGGAACTTGAAGTGAGACAGAAGACTTTTCTTGAACTTGAACAATCTGGTTCTGTGGTTGTGCCATGGCTTTAGTTTTGTTCCTTCGACTGTAAGTAACAAGATTTCTCGATTCTTGTTCCAGTAAAACACAACGTGTATCGAAACTTGACTTCCAAGTTTAGGAATCAAGTTTCAAAACGTTTGCGGACTTGGTGAGGGTATGATCCGGCTTGATCAGGCGCAAAACAATTCGAAACGTTGGTTCTTTTTCGAAACTGTGCAGCTTGGTGGCGAAGGCAGTAACTTGAGTCACGAGCAGCAGAAATTCAAGTGTATGTTGCGATCGTTATAAGTTGATTATGATCCTCTCGATCGACAATCAACAAGAATGGTATGAAGCAGAACTTTGATAGCGAACTAGGCTCTGATACCAATTGAAAATTGGTATAGAAACACACTCAAACAATATTTAGATCACAACTCAATCGATTTGGAAAACTTTATTTGCTCAAAAAAAACCAAAGATTACAATTAACTCTCCCATATGCTTGGGTATTTATAGAGTTATAAAACATGGAAAAGAAGTATTATAATTTGACTAAAACTGATATCCCTTATATTTTGGGATTTACAATTACCCAAATTAATTTAAAATACTTTAAAAACCAAGTAGATAAGGACTCAAACCATTGACTTGATTGGATCCATCCATCATAGGCTCGATGGGTTTGGTCACCTCATGGACTCGAGGTAACGGCCCAACCCGAGATTAAATGGGCTAACATATAGGTAGTTGATATTTATTTTTGCAACATACATACATACATATAGACACATAAAAATACTTTATTACTCTATAAGTCTTTTATAGTGGCTATTAGTCGTTCTTTAGTAATCCTTTAACCGAAAGGGGATATATTATTGAGTTTATGAGAGAAACGAATAACAATTATTTAGCAATTCTGTTTGTAATTGAACAAGATTTTGGGTTTAAATTTACATGAAAAATAGTTAGGGTATGTTTATCAAACTTTCTATTAATTAATCATCTTGTACTTAATATAACTTAAGACATGTGAATTGAATTTAGGGTAATCAACAAAAGAAAACTTGGTTGGGAACACTAGATTGTTACAATATTGAAGACACAAGGTACTTGAACAAAGAATAAAGAGACCCCTGCATCAATTGGATAAGACTGATATGTCTAGTAATTTCTCTGCTTATTTATGGATTTGGATCTACGAACTCCCAATATGGGTCAAGGGCATAAGTATAATGGATCCGCTAATGGATCTATGAACATGGGCCTAACTTTTAATAGATCAATCGTTCTAAATAGAGCTGTAAATAGATGTGCACATTATGGGTTTTGGTAAAAACTAGTATTAAGCGTAAAACCATGCCGGTTAGCACCAAGGACACGCCACCGTTAGCGACCACCAACCAAAACATAGAACCAATGACACATCACCGTTAGACGAGACGTAAAACATATAAAACAATAACTAAGTCGATTTTGGACATGTGCGTTGCGACGGTACCGTTAAATGAGAAAAAATAAGCGTAAAAACGTTGAACTACACACACACACTACGGTGTGTTAACTCGTAAATGTAGACCGTAACGTAAAACAAAAAAATTTAAAATATAAAAAGTATAGGGACCAAAGTTAAAAGTAAAAAATATTTTGGTCAAATTGTAAAATATGTAAAAGTATTGGGTTAAAATGAAAATTTTAAAGGTTAAAAAGAATAAGACAAAGTTGGGTACGACTCTTAAATCATGTTGTACAACCCATAATGCATAAGAAAGTTGGTGATTAGTATATATATAATTGGTTCCTGGGTATAAAACCGTTTCCGGTTTATTTAGCTTTGGAAAAACCGGTTCTCCCTATAACCGGTCCAGGTATAGAATCGTGTTTTGGTGAAAAAATCCAATCCTACGTAATCGGTTTTGGGTAGGGTATAATTGGTTTCCGGGCATCGGGTGTTCAAAAAAACCCGATTTCGAGTATTTAAAAAGCCCAGCAGAATGGGCCGATTGGATTGGTTGTTAAGCTGCTGCCAACCGAGCTTAGTATCTATAATTTCTTCGGCCTTTGGATGATTGGGCGCTTGAATATTGAACCAATTTTTGACAGATAAGCTTATAAACAAACAAAATGTTAAGAATTGACTAGTGAATAATTTTCTAGGTAGGTTTATAGTAAAAAGAATATTTAATCTAAAAATAATTACGGCATTAACATGTATCATTCTATTATTTTAAAGAGTAAGACATTTTGATCATTATGTCAAATATATCAACTGATTGTGTCATATATGTTCATTCAGTCATATATTTTACATCATTTGTTATATGTATTTATCATTGTATTTAATGTTTTAGATCATTTTATATTACTATTGGTATAGTGTTGAAAATAACACAATATGTTATTATTGTCATTGTTTTTTATACATTATATAAACTTGTTGTTATCTGTTATTGTGTTTTACAAATAAAAGTACACAATGATGTTATTTAACTAAAGTATTTTTTAAAACTCATAATGTTCAAGATTACACAATGACAATAAAAAACATGATTAGACATTTTGTTATTTTGTTATTGTTTCTAATGTATTAGATTAATTAGCTGTTAATTTATTATTATCTTTTACATATCACAGATTCACAAGAATATTATTCCATCATTACACTTTTTTAAAACTCATTATTTTATAAAAACACAATAGTATTTAAAAAACACAATAATTAACAAAAAGACTCAATGAATTGCATCAAAAGACAAAACGACGAGATATGAGCTTAAAACGTAAAAAAATTATTAAAATATTATATAACAATACTGTACTTGTTTTAAAGCTAAAAAAACGCTCGTTTTTACGGTGTAATATTTATAAAAAATAATGACGCAAATAAAAGTTATGAACGTTTAAGAAATTAGAGTAACTTATAAAAATTCAACGAAAGCGGCTATTTTCAAAATATCCATCTAACTAACTTTTTCCTACAAATTAATCTCAACCATTGATTTAGGAGATAGATGGTTGATATTATTTATTACACTTTTTACTTTTAAAGTCTTTTGTATTTGAACATTTCCCAAACTCCCTTTGATGACTTCCTTGTTTTTATCTAGTTCTTTCTCATAGCTTAAAGTTTTTCAGAAAACTAAGTTAATGATCGATCGAGTTTTTAGATTTTCTTGTCTTTTTATGCTCACCATATTAGTTGACTATCCAGACGATTGAGATTTTACTTATTATTGTTAAATTTTCTTGACACCAATGTCTTGAAGTTCAGTTATCAATTTCATGTATATGTGACACTTATCAATCAAATATTCTTCATATGTCCGTGCAAATAAATTAATCTTTAGGATTTTCCGTTTTCCCTTTGAATTCCACCAAAACTATAAATTTGGAAATGACTTTTTTCAACTAAACAAAAACTTACATCTAAAACAGTAAATTTTCCGTCTAATCTTGAAAACTTGTGCACGGCCAAAACTTATGTTTGGCACTAAAAAGTTTTGTCTAGAAATAATAAGCTTCGTTTCAAACTAAAACTTTCACGTGAAAACTTGTATCTAAAAACTTTTACTCATTAAAAACTTTCAGCTGAACGAAATCTTTTGTCTGAAACTAGAAATTATACAATACTTTCATGTGAAAGAATCTTAAACAAAGTAACACAAAAACTCTCACCCACATCTATCAACTATCCAAAAGTAGGAAATTGATCGCATCTCGACAATATCAAGTAAAAAACTTGACTATCATCATCTTTAATCTTTAAAATCACGTTCTAATTTTTAATTAATAGCCAAATCTCAACCTAAACCTTTTTTCATCCTTATATAATGAACACACCAAAAACTCACAAAATTTTCAATTCTTGACCTAAAACCAGATGCAAACTCAAACCATAACTGATTTCTAGACATTTTAAAGCAAACCCTTCAATATTTGAACATTGATAGATGAATAATTATTCTTCAAATGAATCGAACAGAAAAAATAATAAGAAAGAGCACCAAAAGCTCTTATACGACATTGTAAGCCCCGAACTAGCGGATGTCGATGCAAATTGATCTAATAAATAATGACCGATAGCATAATCATCAATTATGATGATTGATGCAATTAACCAAGGAATGGAACTAGAAGAATCAAGATGAAATTAAGAAGAGCACATGTAAATAAACTTTTGTTCTTTGTATTTCTCAAACCGGAGTGTTTAACAAGCAAATCCTACCGTTCACCATAGTTCTAGACCATACAAAAGAAGACATTCGACTATTTATACAACTCTACAAGAAACACTACATTTAAGGTGCAAAACAACATTCAACAAATATATTTTCATCTAGAAGTATTAGTTTTGCCCAAAACTTCTGCTAGATAGTTTTGATACTGTAAATCAAATGTTACGTCTGAAGGTATTACTTGCGATCAAAATTCTGTCCAAAAAGTATCACTTACAACCAAAGTTTCGTCCAAAAGTATTACTCCCAACCAAAAATTTTCACGCATAACAAAAGGTTTCTTGTGAAACTTTCACCTATATAATTTTGAACTTTAATTTTTTCTGCTTTGACTAAATCTTTAATGACTTGATCATATATAATAAATCCTTACAAGACTCAATGATATATGCAACAACTATGAAGTATATGAGGTAGATGAGGTTTTGTAGAAGCATGTGATTTACCCTCATTACTTAATATGTTTGTCCCTAAAAGTAGAAGCATGTGATTTACCCTCATTACTTAATATGTTTGTCCCTAAAGGAAAATCCTCATGATAAAATTCCTTCATTATTCCAATATATCAAAAAGAATCAAATCCTACAAAAGGTATAGGTCCTGAATATTAGCGAACCTTATTATTATTATTCTTATTTTAATAATAATACTTGTAGCTATCCAGTATCATGATTTCTATTTATATCTTTAATCGCATCTATCTACATTTGTTTAGGAGATTTAGTTGTTATCTTTATCCTTGTAATCTGTATATATATGGTTAATTATTCAATGAACAGATCAAGTTTGTGATCATAAAGATTTTCATGGTATCAGAGCCCTACTTACTATTTACCGAACCATCACCACCATCAACCATGATTATTTTGACTCTGTGTTGGATTGCCGTAATAGGAATCTCGATCCTTGCCATCTCGCGTCTTTGCTTAATCACGACTTTTTCTTCTTTCAGCCATAATAATTGTAGAGCCACATGATAAACCCGAGCCCACGAATCCAAAACAAAAGACCCTCCACCCCGTTTACACAGTCGCGGACATCTAGAAGAAAGTGTGCATTCTTGATGGATCAAAGGTCTTATATTCTTCATGAGTGAAACTTTTTCAACTTCATGCACGTGGGTACGAGGTTATTAATCATATCAACGGTACTCCACCACCTTCCAAGGATGATGCTTCATATGACCAGTGGCTAAAAAATAGATGTCATAGTGTTACAATGGATTTATGGGACTTTATCAGACAACCTTCTCGTACGTGTCCTTGAAACCAAATCCATGGCTTTAGAAGCATGGAATAGAGTTAAACGGATGTTCTTGAACAACAAAGGTTCTAGATCCGCGGCTCTTGAACAACAATTTATCAACGTAATGCTTTCCATCATGCCATCCTTTGAAGACTATTGTAAAAAACTTAAGGACTTGTCCGATCTGTTAAATACTGTAGATAGCCTGGTCACAAAACAACGAATCGTGTTACAACTACTACATGGGCTTTCGATGAGTTTGATGCTATTGGCACCATTATCAATTAAAATATCCCAACATGGGAAGAAGCTTGCAGCATGCTTCAGTTAGAACAACAACGTCACTAGGTTCATGCTTCTTCTACCTCAACCGAAGCCCTAACATTCGTTAACCCGCTCACATCATCCAACCTTCCTACCACACGATGGGATGCCCCTACCAGAAAATATGGTAGAAGCCGTAGGCCTAACCCTGGCCACGACCTACCCCCACAATCTAGGCCATTTAGATTTTCTTCCCCATATCCGGGCCTATTACACAGCTCTTGGAACCCATAATTATACCCACCTATGCCACTATACCTCCATATTGGGCAAACCTTTAATGGTCTCGACCACCGTTCCCTTTCCCCACTCAGGCTGGTTGGGTTGTGATGTGAGTGAGTTAGAATGCTATTTTAAGTGTTTAAATATTAAATATTAAGTATGATTACTTACTTTTAAGTATTTGATTGTGTTGAATAGGTTAACTAGGAGTTGTAAGTGATTTTGTTAGTAAAACGGTCAAGTTGGAAGGTTATATGGTAAAACAAGGCATTGGATTGTCAAGATACAAATATTCAAAGTATAAGAGAAAGGCTCACATCTTAGCCTATTGTAGTCACCGTAGGCTACGCTAGCTCCAATTTCAAAATAGCAGAAAAGTTCCCAGCGTAGGCTATGCTGGCTAACGTAGCCTACACTAGGGCCTTCGTGGACCACATATAAAACCATGTTTTTGTTATGTTTCACCCACCACTTGCCCCCCATTCGACCCAGGATTATTTGAGACAAATTTTAGGAGTCTCTAGGTCACTAATTCACCATTCCACCTCTCTCCAATAACATACAATCATCCGGTATGCGAAATCAACAATGATTTTAAAGATCATTCAAGAACGATGAGTGGCTAATCTTCTCGTGGTCTACTTCGGGTAATAGGTTTTGTGTAATTATGTTTTTATTTGTGTTTGACTTGTGTTGGGATTAAACTTTAGAACCCATTAAGTTATTTTATAAGTTTAACTTATGTTTTGTTTATTTAAACTATTATTTTGGTTAACCTTTATTTGAATATCATATGATGTTGCGCAAATCTTATGCTTGTAAAGTTTTATTTGTTAATTGAATTGGTATTGTGTATTAAGACCTGTTAAGTCTTGATTATCGGTATCACTTACTCATTGTACGTATAGAATCCATGTTAAGGATTTTCTATCAAGTTGCACTAAACGATTACTGTAAATCAAACCTGGATCCCGGGGTGGATTATTATTTCTCGTAATTGTCTTCTTAATCAAGTTTTATTATTGTCAAATTGTTTTCTTAGTTAATTTGTTAATCATGCCAAAAATCCAATTTTCACAGCTAAGAGCAATAGTTCATAATTTAGTATTTAAATCAATTTCTTATACATTAAAATACAATACATCGATCATGAATTCTATGAGGATCGACAACTCTACTTACCCTAACTAGTTTAAGGTGACTAGGAACACATGTTTTACATCTTATTTGATTGGTATTTCGACATCGATCAAATTTTAGCATATGATGGGATGCCCCAGAAAACATGGTGGAAGTCGTAGGCCTAACCCTAGGCGTGGCCTACCCCCACAGTCCTAGTAACAACACCCGTAACCAATCTAGGCCATCTGGATTTTCTTCCCCATCTTTGGGCCTAATACACTAATCGATGTCGTGTGGTCGGTCAAAAATATATATTAAAGAGTACCTAATCACCCTTAATGATAAAGGGTAAGCAGGGTGTCGAATCCACAGGGAATCACAGGAAAGTGTTAGCAACGATTAAATTAAAACTATTAAACATTAAAAAGAAAATTGCTTGATTAATTGAATTGAGAAAGAATCAAATTAACAAAATAAAAGTTTAAGTTTTTAACAATCTTGGAGAAAAAGCAACCCACTTCAGGATTCAGGTTTGGAAAAGTTACAATTTTTCTCGAATGAAACCTAGTGAGAAGTCATTAATGGTGACTTATACATGATATGATTTAAGTGATAATCATGGACTAGAGTTTAAAGGACCTTATTCACACAATTACCAATTTGAATAATGAAACCCTAATTTTAATACTCAATCACACAATGATTAAAGACAACCAAAGTCATAGAATATCAACATTAGATCTAAACATAATCAAACCGTTTAAATAATCAAAATCATAAATTGAATCCAAAAGAACTTAAATGGTTCAAGATCCAATCTCAAATCTAGGTTACAACTAAGAAAAATAGAAACTTGCACAAACCCGTCCCCCGAAGTGAATCACAATTGATTTAGCCTTGCATCATCATCGATTCTTTAACAAAATTGTAATTGATCATGTGAATCTTGTAAAATTGATGATCTTGATGATGGAGTAGCTTGAGAATGATCAAATATTGCTAATTTTCGTCCCAAAATTGTTGTGTAAAAGTTGTAATTCGAATTAGGGTTTTTTTCCCTTTTAAATCCCTTCAATTTAGGTCAAATCTCAACAAAATCCCGGACCCCGGCGTCGGTGGCGCCTATGGAGGCGTAGGTGGCGCCACCTCCCTGTTAAACCTTGATTTTCATGTGTAACTTTTTGATACCTTTCCGTTGATAGGTCTTGGGTCCCGTAACTCTTTTCCTAACTCAAGTTATGCCCGTTTTAAGATACCGTTGTCGTACAACTTCGGTTTATCATATCTTTACTTCTTGAGCTCCGATTCTCGTCCCGTTTCTTCCAATTTCTTCGTATTCTTCACTTTTAACCTACAACCACAAAATAATCCCAAAAGTAACTCTATTTCTCATAAATTTACATGTAAACCATGGAAATAAAGTCGTTAAACATTGAACTTTCACCACCCGATCACAATCCCCACACTTACCTTTTGCTTGTCCTCAAGCAAAGCTCAATTTTAGTTTATAAAACCATCATTGAAAATATACATCACTAGTCCCTTATTAAAAATCAATTAAGGTCCAAGGTCATGCCCTTATATATAAGATTTGCATCGTTCAACAGGTTTACATTCTAGCAAGTCAATTACAGGCAAAATAAGAAATCACCCAACTAAGATTAACATGATTTTGATTTTTAGTCTCATGTGCACACCCCTCACAATAATTCACTCTTCTCGGTTTATATATGGACTAGTAAAATATGTACTAGTGTAATCACTCAATAACCAATATACCATCTTGTCCACATAAACTTGTATAGCAATCACACCTCCACCATTTGCATAGATCTTGCACACATCTAAAGGACTTACGGGTTTTTGGGCTTAGATACGGGTAGGAAGTTTTTTTTTTATGACTAACGCAACCAAAGATGTAGACCAAATCGTTAAACCATCGTTATCAACATGAATCACAAAGCGACTCACTTTAATCCTTTTTGAACAATGCTTTTTCTCCAACCTTTTTTTTTTCATTAATTTTCACTTCTTTTTTTTTTGAACGGCTTAACGATCGGTTATCAACTAACAACATGGGCTTTATTTATCGGTTTTAACAAAAGAATGGTTTAAGGCTCGACATGGCTACTAAGGTTAGGATGGAAAACAATAACACATGATAACAAGTAAATGGGTTCCTAAATTGCCTTTGTCATTTATATGCAAACATCTTGCTTATGGTTTTGGTATGCATCAAACAATACAAGTTCTGTAACAAACGTAGTATATGGCCTACTCTCAACAAATGAATATATAATTGTGTTTTAAGTAATAGGCTCAAAATCTCACCAAGTAGGAATTTAGGCTACCGATATGCACATGAGTTTATTATATCACAATCTTGTTAATACTAACCAGGCATCCGTCACATTTGCAAAAATAACCTGCTAGAAAACTTTTGTTCCCGAGACTTAAAGCATATGGCCATGACCTACGATCTATATCAATTATTTAATAAACAACAAGTAACGTGTATTGAAAATTCTGGTTTTCTAAGCACACTGAACTTTTCTTGAAAACTTTTCCAAAATTATTATTATTATATTTTTTTTTCATAATTTCCCTCATCCCCGTACGTAGAAGGTGCATTGTCCCCAATGTACCCTTCGATCGTTAGACATAGCGTGGATTTAAGGGCCTTTGTAACATCATGACCAAAATTCCAAGTTCATCAACCATAGATCAACATTCAAGTTTTTTACCATAACAGACATACCTATAGATGCACACCTTCCCACATACATTGTTATTGTTTGACCCCCCCCAATCACAGATTAAACACACCAAAAGAAAAGCGACAAAAATAAATGTAAGGCCCCGTTCCCGGGAATCCTCACAGTTGGTTAACCATAGCATAAAATCAGTTTAATAATAAAACATTGCAGCGGAAATAATTAAACATTCATTTAAACCTTTGAAAACACATCGTACTCATACATTTGTCATTTAATTGTAAACAAAACATATTACTTGTTCTTAAATTACAATAAAGATTTTCATAAACTTGAATGCCATCCATAGCTCCCCAAGTAGCTCCATGTGCCATCCTCAGCATCAGCGTTTACCTGCCAACTATTATGCATAAAAGTCAGCTTCGCTAAGTGAGTTCTAGTTTTAAATAATATAAGAAAATATAAACTTTATCCTTCATATAATGACCATGCATACATCATAGTACATAACATTACTTGCATCATAATAAGCATGTTCATTATCTTTCATTCTTTCATTATCTTTCACTTTCATCATAAATGAGATTGCACAAAGCAAGAGCTCCATGTTGATTGACAACAAATGCCAATCCCTGTCGGTACACATGAAACGGTAGCTAACCCCCGACAGTTGATCCACACTGCAAGGCACATAGCCCGCTCATGAATACAGATCCATCATCATACATCAGACTCACATAAGTGAAGTCTATCATAGTGCTTGCAAGACTTTTCATCATCATACGGGCCCGGGGGTAACATTCATTAAGTTTCGCTTTTCATTAATATCATCTTTCTCTTTAATATATATAATACTTAACTTATTAAGTACACATCATACCAAGTAAAATCATCATAAAACATAACCGAACCGCCGCGGGACAGCGGGGGTTCGGAGGCGGCAGCCCCTGACAGCGGGGTCCTAGGGGCAGCAGCCCCTAGTGGGGTCCAAGGGGCAACGCCCCTGGCTGGGGCCGGGCTGCCAGGTCAGCGCGAAAAATTTTTATAATTAAGGATTTATATAGCAGGTTTACTTATGGAAAAATCGTTCTTCCTGTTAAAACACCTTAAAATCTTGGTCATTTAAAAACGTAAATTTAGTATGCATAATAGCCCCAAAACATGGAAAAACTTATAAATAGGGGATCTAGAACTCACCTGGATATCACGAATAACTTCTAAGCTAAGCTTACAAGGCTAGGATCACTCTACGCAGCCTGCAGATAAGCTAACACTTAAAGGGGTTAATTTCTACCTAAATTCGCTGCTAATTTCGCTGCAAGATCAGCAATTTCGCAGCTAGGTTCGCCAACAGTTTCGCTACTAGTTTCACCAGCAGTTTCGCTGCTAGTTTCGCTAGCACCTTCGCTGGCAGTTTCGCTGGCATCTTCGCTGCCAGTTTTGCTGCCAGTTTCGCCCAACTTTCGTTGGAAAACCATGTCTGCGAAACTACCTGCGAAACTATAGTTTCGCAGGAAGATCCACAGTTTCGCTGATTGAATGTGCAAATTCGCTGGATGAACACGCAGTTTCGCAGATCGCATAAAAATTACGGACCAGACCATTTTTAACCCAAAATCATAACTTTTTACGTCCAATCCCTTAGTTTATCATCCATGAGGCTAAATCTAAGCTTTATACATGTTTTCATACGTAAAAATGTGACCTTTATGCGATTCTTTGCAACTTTTCAAAACCCAAAACCCTAGAATCCGGGTTTGATCTACAGAAGGGTTTAGAGGTCGATTCTTACCTGGATTTGTTGCTTCTTTCTTAGATCTTGATGCTCCAACACCCAGATCTTCAATCTCTTCACCTTAGAAGCTTCAAATCTTGAGTTTTCTCCACTTTCTCTCTCTACTTTCTCTCTCTACGAATTTGGTGGCTAGGGTTGTAATGAGGAAGATGAAGCTGGTTTTGGGTGCTTAAGGGCTGATTATGGGCCTTTAATCACTTAGGCTCTTGCCCATAAACTCAATTTGGCCCATAACCCATTTCCTTCTTTTATTAAATACCCATTATTTAAGCCCATTATCCTTAATGACTCGTTTCGACTTTTCGGGGTGTTACAATAAACGAAACATAAAGTGTTCGACATGACACAGATAGAGTGGAGAAACACATGGACCTGATCAAGTGATCAGAGAGTGTTCTGATCTTATCCAAATGGACGTCAGGGCAGTGGTGGTCCAAAGAAAGATTCCATCAAACTTTGGTGCATGGCGTGCATGTCAAAGCTTCCGGCTTCTTCTGTTGCGTGTGAGCTTCCATCAGGTGCTGTATCCCTTGGCACCCACTGTGACGGTTGAGCTTGTGGGTACCTCTCAGATTGTTGCACTGGCATGTATTCTGGTAGCATACTCTAGTCCACAGGTTGTGGATGAGCTTGATACGGAAGCCCTGCATGGTAATCATTGTATTGGCGAACCTGCTCCTGATACAAAAAATAGTCATTAATAGATTGTTCTCGTGCATATGCGGCGTCCCGCGCATACATCCTCATATCATCACGTAGCTCTCTGTCGCGTTGTTCTTGTGCTGCCCATGCATCCCTCCTTTGTTGTTCATACTCCTGCGCCCTCCTATCGTAACTCTCTCTCCACCTTCTTTGTCTTTCTCGTTCGCGAGACTGCTCATCATATATGTGCCTCTGATCCAAGGTCCATCCTGAAAATCCAAATGGTCTAGCCCTGACAACTGCTTCCTGAATCTCTTCTTCCTCCGTTCGTGCCCTTGTGTCGGCACCCATATCCTCAAGCGCCCCCACACTACCTTGTCCCGTAGTTACATCATCTGCATTCTCATAGTGAGGTACATCATCTCGTCTTACCATCAACACTCGACCACTGTCCTTGTCCCGTAGTTGATAATGAGTAGCGGTCTTCTTGTATTCCCACGATTGCCCTCCCAACCAATTAAGCTTGAACTTCAGAACAGTAATTGGAATGGCTAAAGCATCATTGGACACAATTTCTGCTTACGCAACAGCATAGTAATTAATCGACAATGTGGGATCATCAATCGGGCCCTACTCTCACCACTTTCCCAAATGTTCATTATTACCAATTGCCGGTATGACAACATGTGTCTACCGGTGAGGAGAGCATGAAGTACTCTTAACTCATAATGTCTCACCTTCCCTCTATCAGAAATTCTAGGAATCACATTCTTGCTCAGGATCACTGTTAACAGCTTTGGTAAAATCTTCATGTTGCTTCTGTTCATGTTGTCAGAATCTAATGCAGTGATAGGAACAGCAAATACATCATTCAATACCTCTCGCAGATAATCCCCAGTTGGGATTTCTAGAATTGAGCTTTCATGGAGATATTCATAAGGCCCGGGTGCAGTGTCAAACTTGGCTACTTGTGAGATTGTTTGAAACGACATAACCATTGTCTTCCCCCCGACTTTGCCAGTTAATGTGGTGGTATGTGGTGGGTTTGATCCATCTTTTCTCACCAAGGTAGACATCCATTCCATAATCTGATTCACATAAACATGTGGGCGATCCATCTTGACAAATGTTAGTACTTCCCTCCACCCCAATCTTTCAAAACATTCAACCACGCCAAACATTCGAAATTCTGGTAGTTCCATAGGTCTCTCACAGACCATGAGTGTTGTAAGATCGTTTTTGCCTTTGAACTTATCCATATACAGTTGCGGTTGCATCTCTCGTGGGAATTTGGACAGTGGTTTCTTGTACTCCGTCCAGACGGGATTCCCATCAGAGTCATAGTCAATGTCATCACCACTGGAGTTAGTTCCCATTGTTTCATCCATTTCATTGTCAGAACTTGTTTCACTGATGGTGCTTGTGCTGCGCCTTGAACGTTTTCCAGAGGGTTCCGAAGATAAGGCAACAGCTTTGCCTTTTCCTCTAGAGGTTGATTCCTTGATGCGTGGTATTGTTCCTGCAAATAACAATATCTCTATTTAGTCACCATCACCATTAAACAACAGTTGTGTTGGTTAAGAGTTCTATCGCACATACCTAATAAGGATATTGAAACCTATTTAAGCAAATAGACATCAAATTAAGTATATACGATAGGAGATATATCATGAGCCTATAATCTCCTATATTCAGTACTTTCTCATGATTTCACATTGTTATGGACTTATAGCATAAAATTCACAATGGTAAAAATGGTCATAACAACGTTAGAGTTGATGGATCATCCAATGACAAGGGGGGTTTAAGTCCAAGTACGCACTAACACCATATCATCCATATGAACACTTTCCTCTCTACTTCTTACCAACATTCCTAAGATCATCATGTTTCAATTTATCCCACAAACTCGTGTGTACTCAACAATATGGTCTAAGTAAAAGCAATTCAACATACAAACTACACGTACATGAATCGATAGAGCATTTACTAAAAAATCAAGATTTTCCATATGAATTTGAACATACCATGGCATTCTTGAAGCACAACATGTAATTATGTAAGCAAAATCATACCTTCGCACAATGTGATACTTTTAGAAGAAAGAGAAGAAGGATGAAGTGAATTGCAACAAAAACCCCCAAAATTCACGAACTTCAACTCCCGTTATCTCGCAAACGAGTGGGAATCTTGCAAAACTAACCGGAGAGATGTGATCCTCTCGAAAAACTAAGCGAGATGCACCTAAGGTTTGCTTGATTTGGTTGAGAAATGATGAAGTTGGAAATTTAGGGTTTGGGTGTTCTTGAGAATACTAGAGAGAAAGATGAAGAAAGAGAATGAAAAAATGAAGTTTGATCCTCCCTTACATGGTTATATCTGTTTTTAATTGTTTGTGGGTGGAAATTTTTGGATGATTTTCTTCAAAATGGGTTGACCCGCGCCCTCCTAGGCCGCGGCGTCGGTGGCGGTGGTGTTGGCGTCGGTGGCGGTGGACCGGCGCCCAGCCCAGCGTCGGTGCACACCGCCCGACACAAACTTTCTGGGCTACTGATGCCTTCGGCGTCGGTGGCGGTGGTTTTGGATTTTTTTTTTTTTTTTATATATTACCACTGATTGTAAAGTAAAATAACAAAGAAAAGAATAAGAATAATAAAAAACTCTATTAATAATAATATTTATAAATCAATTAAATATTTTTATTCATTTTTCTGAAATCGTGCCACATTCGCGCACCCCACCGAAAAATTCATGATTCGCCCCGAATCGTGGATAAGTGTGTTCACATACCTTATGAGTCAAGATTCTCCCCACACTTGGGTGTTTGCATGGTCGTGCATAAAGAAGAAAGAGAAATTAAAATAAAAAAAATACATAGGAAAATAAGTCTTAAACTCACTTTCGTAGGAATCACGGTTGCATTTAGCATATGCAACAAGCCTTTTAAACCCCTCGGTAACCCCGACTGGACGAGTGAAATCTCGTGAGGGTTTCTAGGGAACATACCCACAAAGTTCCCGAGGTGCCTCCCGGGAAGCGCTAAGTTTTAGGTGTTCAGCCAGACCGTTACCTGGCCCTTACTCATTGGTCGTGTATGTTGGTGCACTTACCAAGAAGCTCACCAACTCGTTGACATTTCTGCTCACATCCTTACTGTTCACGTAATGTTTTAATCGATGCCCGTTCACCATGTGTCGCACACCATCCTTAGGGTCTTCGATCTCAACATCGCCAAATTTACCAACCCGAATCACAATGTACGGTCCCATCCATTTGCTTTTCAACTTTCCGGGAAACATTTTCAATCGCGAGTTATACAACCACACCCTTTGGCCTACCTCAAAAGTTTTCTTCCGTAGTTTGGCATCATGCACTTCTTTCATCCTTGCCTTATATGCGGCTGACGTCTCGTATGCCTCGTTCCTTAATTCTTCCAATTCATTCAAACTCAACTTCCGTGCATTTCCTGAAACAGTGTAATCAAGATTAACATTTTTAATTGCCCATAAAGCACGATGTGCTAGTTCTACAGGTAAATGACATCCTTTCCCGTATACCAACCGATATGGGGTCGTGCCAATAGGCGTTTTAAAAGCGGTACGATAGGCCCATAAGGCGTCGTTTAGCTTGGTGGACCAATCCTTACGGTCCGATCGTACCGTTTTTTGTAAGATTTCTTTAATTTGCTATTGGATACCTCCACTTGACCACTCGTTTGGGGTGGTACGGTGTTGCAATTCGGTGGTCTATGCCATAACGTTTCAACAGTTTACCAAAGTGAAAATTCTTAAAGTGTGACCCCCCATCACTTATGATCACACGGGAAGACCAAATCGAGAGAAAATATTACTTGAACAAATTTACACACAACGTTATGGTCATTTGTTTTAGTGGCGATCGCTTCCACCCATTTTGATACATAATCGACTGCCACTAAAATATATAAATTACCAAACGAATTTGGGAAGGGGCCCATGAAATCAATTCCCCACACATCAAATATGTCAACCACAAGAATTGGTTGCATGGGCATCTCATTGCGTTTCGATATGCTTCCCATTTGTTGGCATTTTATGCAATTTTTGGCAAAATTATAAGAATCCCGGAAGATAGTTGGCCAAAAGAGTCCACAAGATAGGATCTTGTGACCGGTTTTCTGTCGCTAAAATGACCCCCGCATGCGGATGAATGTGCATGCTCTAACACATCCGAAATTTCGGATTCGGGAATGCATCGCCTGATAATTTGATCTGCTCCAACTTTGAACAAGTCTGGTTCATCCCATATATAGTATTTTACTTGGGACATGAATTGTTGTCTCTTCCTTTTGTTCCAATGATCGGGAATGGTACCTGCAGCCAAATAGTTTGCAAAATTAGCATACCATGGTTCTGACGATATGGATAGTAATTGCTCATCTGGGAATGTCTCATTAATCTCCTGTTGTGAATCAATGGTATGATGCACAACTCTTGATAGATGATCCGCTACCACGTTCTCGCTTCCCTTCTTATCACGTATTTCCACATCAAATTCTTGTAGTAACAAGATCCAGCGTATGAGTCTAGGTTTGGCATCCTTCTTCTCCATTAAGTATCTAACTGCACTGTGATCAGAATAAACAATTACTTTACTTCCCCATATGTATGATCGGAATTTATCTAAAGCATATACTACTGCAAGCAATTCCTTTTCGGTTGTTGTATAATTTAATTGTGCATCAGCTAATGTTTTGCTAGCATAGTATATGGCAACGGGTTTCTTATCCACCCGTTGACCTAAAACAGCCCCAATTGCGAAGTCGCTTGCATCACACATGATTTCAAATGGAAGTGACCAGTTAGGTGATTGCAATATTGGGGCTTGCACTAATTTATCTTTTAAAGTGTTGAAAGCGTGCAAACATTCTTTATCAAACACAAAAGGTACATCTTTTAAGAGTAAATTACATAAAGGTTTAGTTATGACACTAAAACCCTTAATGAACCGTTTATAAAACCCTGCGTGTCCTAAGAATGACCGCAAACCTTTAACATTAACCGGAGGAGGTAGAGTGGAAATTACCGTAATTTTGGCCCGATCTACCTCAATTCCCCGATTAGATATGACATGACCTAAAACCGTTCCCTCTTGAACCATGAAATGACTTTTCTCCCAACTTAAGACCAAATTCGTTTCGACACATCGTTTCAAAACTTTGGTTAATTCATGTAAACACTTATCAAAAGCACCAAAAATTGAAAAATCATCCATGAAAATTTCTAAGGACTCCCCGACCATATCTGAAAAGATACTCATCATACACCTTTGAAAGGTGGTCGAGGCATTACACAAGCCAAATGGCATTCGCCTAAAAACGAATGTGACATATGGGCAAGTGAATGTAGTCTTTTGTTGATCCTCAGGATGAATAGCAATTTGATTATATCCTGAATAACCATCTAGAAAACAGTAAAACTTCTGACCTGCCAATTTCTCAATAATTTGATCAATGAATGGAAGTGGAAAGTGATCTTTAGATGTGGCAGCATTTAATTTCCTATAATCAATAGAAACACGCCATCCGGTTACCGGCCGGGTGGCAATTTGTTCACCTTTCTCACTTTTGACTACCTGTATACCTGTTTTCTTCGGTACCGTTTGCGTTGGGCTTACCCATGTACTGTCAGAGATTGGGTAGATTATTCATGCATCCAACCATTTAAGTACCTCTTTTTTCACCACTTCTCGCATGTTTGGATTCAACCTTCTTTGAGTATCGCGTGACGGTTTGGCATCGACATAGTTATGATCTTGTGCATCACGATTGAGGGACTTATACCTTTCAAATCAGCAAGTGTCCACCCTATCGCTGCTTTGTATGTATGAAGAACCTGTAACAAAGAGGCTTCTTGAGCTTCTTCTAAATTGGCTGCGATGGTTACGGGCAAGGTGTTGTCCTTCCACAAAAATGCATATTTAAGGTGCTTGGGAAGATCTTTTAACTCTAACTCCGGTGGGTTTTCCAAAGAGGGCTTCATCTTTTTGTCTATGTGCTCGGGCAAGTTTTCAACTTGATATGTCCATGGTGGTCTACTGGCATCGACAACCATCAAGTCCAACTTTTGTTCTTCCATCTCTAAAGCTTTCATATGGTTCCAACCTGCATCATCACAAACAAAGCAAGTCTCTGTGGTGACGTCCTCACTTTCGTGAGGATAACACTCATCAATGACGTCCGCCATAAAGCATTCATCATTTGGTAGAGAATTGGGTGTATTAGAAAACACATTTAAATGCAATTTCCTATTACCAAACGTCATATCCACTGTACCGGTTCTACAATTTATCAAAGCATTTGCGGTGGCCAAGAATGGTCTACCAAGTATGACATTAGGTTGTTTTGTTTTATCATTTGACACATAGTCCAAAACCAAGAAATCAACCGGGTAGTAAAAATCTTCAACCATAACAATCACATCATAGACGATCCCTCTAGGAAGCTTAGGTGTTAAATCGGCTAATACCATTGTGGTATCTGCCTTACGAAGTGGACCGAAATCATATTGATCATGTAAGCTCCCCGGAAGGATACTTACACTTGCTCCAAGATCCAATAACGCCCCTGCCATTTTAAAGTCGCCAACTTGAATTGGTATCAAGGGCGTTCCAGGATCCCGAAGTTTCAGAGGTAAGGAACCCATCAACACCGCACTCACTTTTTTTGTTAAATCAAGCATTTTTGGAAATTTATTATTTCGTTTTTGAGTACACATGTCTTTAAGGTATTTAGCATAAGCCGGCACTTGTTTAATTGCATCAAGTAAGGGAATGTTGATTTTTACTTGTTTGAAAATTTCCCAAATTTTCTCTTGTTGAGGACCTCGTTTATTTGAAATCTTTGACTTTTCAAGATTTTCTAAAGCTTTTGGATAAGGAATGGTGCGAACCTCCATATCCTTATCGTTGACCTTAGGTGACTCTTGCTTTAGCACGTGTTTTTGTGTATCTTGAAAAGCTACTTTTTTATGTTTCCTAGTTAATTGTATGTCCGGTTCACACTCGTCATCACTTTTCCCATCCTCTCCAAGATCCTCCACCACTCCGTCTTGAAATGGTGGTGGAGATACACTTTGTTATCATACACTTTACCAGAGCGAAGAATACTTACCTGATTGATGTTTGCACTGTTTGTACTTCTGGCACCGGACGTTTGATGTTGAGGATTGATAGTGGTATCACTAGGTAATGTTCCTGGATTTCTTCTCAATTGTGCCATCTCCTCTGCAATTTGCCCGACTTGCTTAGCTAACGCGTCTACAGTTTTATCCCGTACCTAATTGTCTTTTTTAATCTCCCTGAGAAAGTCCATGACCTCTGATAGATTATTTGAGCCTCCTTGATCAACATTAGGTTGATAATTTCTTGGATATCCTTTATTGTATCCTCCTTGATTGTAGTTTTGATTATTATACATCGGTTGTCGGTTCTGATACGATTGACCTCCTTGATTTGGTACCTGAAAATAAGGATTAGATTGGTTAGACGTGTTACCATATTTAAAATTGGGATGATTACGCAAACCTGGATGATATGTATTAGAATTCATATCATATTGCTTTCGATCACCATATACTTGGTTAACCTCTTCCTCCGCTCGACCTACTTGCATTGAGCACTCCATAATGGCATGTCCCAAGTCGCCACATCCTTCACACACCGGAATAACTGGACCGCCTTGAGTTGTCACATTTCCTCCATTAAGATTCAAACTCGCCAATTGACGTTCCAACATTTGATTGTCTTTCTCCAATTGTTCTAATCTTTCATTTGCGTTAACAGTTCCCGCGGATCTAACAATGGCATGTTTCTTCTTCCTATTAGACTGAGCCTGCCTTTTTGAGTTTACCGCCATCTTCTCTAAGAATTCCCAATCCACCTCGACATGATTGGAAAGAAATGTTCCTCCCGTAGTGGAATTCACATCCCGGATGTCATCGGTGGATAATCCATCATAGAAAGCATTGATCAACTCCCATTGTGGAATGCCATGATGAGGACAATTCCTTAATAATTGCTTAAATCTTTTCCACGCTTCATAGAAAAGCTCACCCGGTTGTTGTTGGAAGTTCCGAATATTAGCTCTTGCATCACTTGTTCGTTGAGGTGTGTAATACTCTTCTAAGAATTGTTGTTGCATATCCTCCCACGTGAAGATCCTTGCGGATGGCAAGGATAGAAACCATTGTTTTGCGGCATCCTTCAATGTGAATTAAAACAATACTAGCTTAACTTGGTCCGGTGTAAACCCTTGTCCTCCAATAGTGCCACACACTGCTTCAAATTCAGAAATATGAAGGTAAGGTTCTTAAGTTCCTTTACAATAAAAAGATGGCAACATGTTTAAGCCTTGAGGTCTCACTTCAAAGGATCTACCATGTGCAGCAGGGCTTACTATTGGAGATGAGTTGACTGCAATTTGAGGTCTGAAATGGCTTTCAACTCCTCGAATTGGGGCACGGTGATGGACTTGTGGTAGACCATCATGATGTTGAAGAAAACCCGGTTGAGGATGTTGATTCATTGGTTGCCTCATGCCTCTTGGAGGACCTTGATTAGCCATTTGAAAGATTGGGTTAAAGTGATTATTATATCCTCCCGGATGTTGATATCTATAGTTAAACCCAACTCCATCTTCATCTCCCCCTCTATAACCAACATGTGAATTTTCATGTTCGATTCCATCATCCCAATTCGATACCCAATCCCTTATGTCTTCATCACCGTGCACACCATCATTCCGACTAGAATTGGATTGATTGAACTGAACTGAAGGATTTCTTGGAGCCTCATAGTTTCTAGCCGATTCTTGCTGAATGGGTGGATTGGGTTGTGGGTAAACACGAGTATTTTCACCTATTGGGACTTGTGGTGGTTGAGGTATAGGGTTTCCTTGAACTGGGTTAAATGGTGGAACTTGTTGCTGAGTTGGTGGAGCATTATGTGGCGGGAACAGTGGGGGAGGAATATCTCCTAAAGGTTGTTCCCTTTGTGGCGGAGGTTGGTTGGACGAAACACCTTGATTACCCGAGTTATTCATATTGTTGAATGGATTGCTCTCTGGAGTCTTGGAAAGTCTTCGTAAAATTTGACTAGCTTTGGCAGACGAAGTTCCTTCTTCAGACCAAGTACCTCGTGGAATAGGAACTGTCGAAGGATTTGCTTTGTGAAAGACTCGGTTGTCTCGTGCTGTTTTCTCAATCTCAGGATCAAAAAGCAACGGTGAAGTTCTTCCGGAACGTCTCGTATGCATAAGAGTCTTGAACTACCTACACACAAGAAACAAATACCCGTGTAATTCCGAACGACAAAAAGAACAAATAAACTAAAACAAAACAAGAAAAAACAAAATCTTTTTGTTTTTTTATGGATTTTTAAGAAAACAAATAACTATTACTAACACTAAGCGCAACGATTCCCCGGCAACGGCGCCATTTTGATCGATGTCGTGTGGTCGGTCAAAAATATATATTAAAGAGTACCTAATCACCCTTAATAGTAAAGGGTAAGCAGGGTGTCGAATCCACAGGGAATCACAGGAAAGTGTTAGCAACGATTAAATTAAAACTATTAAACATTTAAAAGAAAATTGCTTGATTAATTGAATTGAGAAATAATCAAATTAACAAAATAAAAGTTTAAGTTTTTAACAATCTTGGAGAAAAAGCAACCCACTTCAGGATTCAGGTTTGGCAAAGTTACAATTTTTCTCGAATGAAACCTAGTGAGAAGTCATTAATGGTGACTTATACATGATATGATTTAAATGATAATCATGGACTAGAGTTTAAAGGACCTTATTCACACAATTACCAATTTGAATAATGAAACCCTAATTTTAATACTCAATCACACAATGATTAAAGACAACCAAAGTCATAGAATATCAACATTAGATCTAAACATAATCAAACCGTTTAAATAATCAAAATCATAAATTGAATCCAAAAGAACTTAAATGGTTCAAGATCCAATCTCAAATCTAGGTTACAACTAAGAAAAATAAAAACTTGCACAAACCCGTCCCCCGAAGTGAATCACAATTGATTTAGCCTTGCATCATCATCGATTCTTTAACAAAATTGTAATTGATCATGTGAATCTTGTAAAATTGATGATCTTGATGATGGAGTAGCTTGAGAATGATCAAAGATTGCTAATTTTCGTCCCAAAATTGTTGTGTAAAAGTTGTAATTCGAATTAGGGTTTTTTTCCCTTTTAAATCCCTTCAATTTAGGTCAAATCTCAACAAAATCCCGGACCCCGGCGTCGGTGGCGCCTATGGAGGCGTCGGTGGCGCCACCTCCCTGTTAAACCTTGATTTTCATGTGTAACTTTTCGATACCTTTCCGTTGATAGGTCGTGGGTCCCGTAACTCTTTTCCTAACTCAAGTTATGCCCGTTTTAAGATACCGTTGTCGTACAACTTCGGTTTATCATATCTTTACTTCTTGAGCTCCGATTCTCGTCCCGTTTCTTCCAATTTCTTCGTATTCTTCACGTTTAACCTACAACCACAAAATGATCTCAAAAATAACTCTATTTCTCATAAATTTACATGTAAACCATGAAAATAAAGTCGTTAAACATTGAACTTTTACAACCCGATCATACACAGCCCTTGGAGCCTATAATATACCCACCAATGCCATTATACCTCCATATTGGGGAAACCCTAGTGGTATTTACCATCGTGCCCTTCCCCACTCAGGCAGGTCGGGCTGCTCCATGGAATGCTACTCAATCATGACCTATTTCTGTTGCACCCCAGGCTCATGTCTTTGATGTTAACCCACTAGAGCCTAGTGAACTTGGCGCAACCTTCCAAACTATGTCTTTGGACCTGAGTGAACCTCAATGGTTTATGGATATTGTAGCATCCAATCACCTCACTTTAGAATCAACTATGATTTCCTATCCAAGTTTTACTACTATTAACTCAATTTAGTTGGTAAAGGCAATCAGGTCATAGTTGTCGGATCAGGTCACACCACCCTTCCCTACACCAACTCGAAACCACTTCAACTTAAAGACATCCTACATACCCCAAACATTAATAAAAATCTCATATCTATTCGTAAATTCACTTTTGATAATTGTGTTTCCGTTGACTTTGACCAAGTTGGTTTTCCTATGTAGAATTACCCGAGTGGGAGGATTTTGACAAGACATAACTCTACCCGCTCACTGCCACCCCCATTACACCTACTGCCTGCCTCCTTTCCCAAAGTGAGTACGCATCTTAGCATAATGTAAGGCCCCGTTTCTGGAACACTTATAGTCGGACAATCATTGCACATCATATTTAAAAATACATAAATTTTCATTTAAACAATGCAGCGGAATAATTTAAAAAAACATTTCATGTAATAATAATTGCTTTTGCCAAATAATACATCATCGTTAACATTACAAAATATGGTTTGGTTGCATTACAACGCAAAAACACCATTTCTACACAAAATGGATGCCATTCCTTCATTGCCCAATAGATTCACCCCGTGCCATCCTTAGCAACAATTACCTGCCAACTGAAAATGCATAAAAGTTAGCATTGCTGAGTGAGTTCTAGTTTTATGATGAAAATACTTTACTTCCGTTTAGAAAAACATCTTCTTTACTTTCATTCGCGATCACGCATATACGTACACATAGATAATATTCATTATTATCTTCCATCATCGTTCATCATCATACATCATTCGTTATCATTCATTATCATTCATATCGTACATTTCGTACATTCATCATTAACCTTTACTTTCATTTAGGACCAATGTCATGTGCTATACCCCGAACATTATGCACGAAGCTGGTACTAAGCCGACGTCTATAATTAGACCACTAACATTATGCACGAAGCTGACTCCATTACCTGGGGCAAGCAACAAGAGTCCCATACGTTTGGTCAATCACAAGGATTAGACCCATGTGTGCATCCTCATGGGTTAGCGAAACCACACATAGTTGAGCTAACAACCATTCATTGGGTATGAACCTTCTTACGTTTTGCTTGCAAGACTTTTCATTCATTTTTACGTTCCACTTTTCATTATCATTAACTTTCGCTTTCAATATATAATACTTTACGTTCATTAGCATAATCATACCACGTAAAGCCACACAATAATACGTAATAAGGAACATAAAGAAAAGAGGCCATAAACATGCACCACATCATTAACATACATCAACATACATCATACCAGAAACATTCCAAGTCGTAGCTTAAAAATCCTTTTTCCCAAAAATTTTAGAATATTTTCTAAGTCTTTAGGCGCATGGGATTTATGCAGGCGCATGACCACTATGTGGGTGCATGACTGCTTAGGCACATGGAGAAAACTTGGGCGCATGGGCACTATTTGGGCGCATGGCCAACACTTAGGCGTCTGGGCAACTTTCTAGGCGCATGGGTACTATGCAGGCACATAGGCCTGACTTAGGCGCATGGGCACTTAGACGTTTGGGCAGTTGGGCGCATGGGCAACTGCTTTCAAACTAACATCATTTTCAGACCCAAAATCCATTTTTAACCTGTTCTTAGCCTAGTTCTAACATACTAAGCATACAAAACAAGCATATAATCATAAACATAATCAAAATCACACTTAAACAAACACCCACCCAACAGGGCACACACATAAACATACGGGTACACACCCAACATTTATAAAAACGTTATAACATGCATTTCCAGCCCTAAAACAAGTCAAAACATTTAAAACCAGGGATCTAGAACTCACCTCTTGCAACTTTCGAGTAAGACTTCTTCAAACCCGAGGGCTCTTGGAGTTCAACCACCTAAACACCCCAAAACACACAATCGAGCACACACAAACACTTAAGCACATACCCAAAGGCTGAAAATCCGCCAAGAACAACCCAAAACATCAAAAACTAACCTGAAAACCGACTTCTTCTTCTTCTTTTCTCTAGAACCGAGAGAACTTGCTTCTTTCTCTCACTAGAAATCCGAATGAAAAGGTGATGGTACAAGGGGTGGGCGAGCATGCCACCTTTTGTACAAAATAATATAAAATTTTACCCATTGTACAACTTTAACCCCTAAACTTGGGTTATTTTGTTTTTCTTTCTTTTTCTTCACTTTTATCTTCATTTTAAAATTTCTGGGTGTTACACATAACTGGTTAGGCCATCCTAGATCACATGTTATAGATATTTTACGTTCGCATAATTTTATTTTGTGTAATAAAGTTAATTCTTCATTTGTTTGTCATTGATGCGAAGTTGCAAAACACAAATGTTTATCGTTTTTATTATCTACTTGTACTACTTTATGTTCCGTTGATATATTGAACTAGGACTTATGGGCATCCTCCGTTATAAGCAAACAAGGTTACAAATACTATCTTATTTTACTTGATAACTTACGCCCACTTTGCTTGGGTCTATCCCCTACGTTTTAAATCTGAAACTTTTACTGAATTTACACAATTATACAACCTCATATCCACTCAATTTAATCAGAAGATAAAATCCTTCCAATGTGATATTGACGGGAATTTGATAACTCTCAATTAGAACATTTGCCACCACCCATGGCCTACAATTTCGCTAAGCCTGTCCAGATACTTCCCAACAAAATAGGAAGGTTGATTCGTCGTATAAATGAGCTCATGCTTTCCCTATTCACTCATGCTTCCTTACCTCCCTCCTATTGGGTGGAAGCCCTACATACTACGATACCTGAAAGGCACCTTGGATCATGGATTACACTAACCCCTTCTATATCAGTCAAGCTTATAGCCTACTCTAACACTGATTGGGGAGACTACCCGGACTCCAAGCACATTAAGCCCGGGTGTTGTGTCTTTCTCGGTGATAACTTGATATCATGGTCCTCCAAATGCCAATCTACTATTTCAAGGTAAAGTGCCGAGGCTGAATATAAAGCGACTGTTAAACTTACATGGCTATGTAACCTTCTACTCGAGTTACATGTTTTGGTTCAACATGTATCAATCATTTACTATGACAATATATCTATCATGTATAGTCTCATAACCCGGTTCAGCACTAACGTACTAAGCATGTTGAGATTGACATACATTTTATATGTGAAAAAGGTGAGCCTAGGTTCCATTCGTGTACACGTCCCCGCTAATTACCAATATGTTGATATTTTCACAAAAGTACTATCACACATTCTCTTCAACCGATTCAAATCCAGTCTTTGCATTTTCTGGCATTAGCAGATCAAATAATTCTTATTATTTTAATAATAATAATAATAATAATAATAATAATAATAATAATAATAATAATAATAATAATAATAATAATAATAATAATAATAATAATAATAATAATAATAATAATAATAATAATAACGATAACGATAACGATAACGATAACGATAACGATAACGATAACGATAACGATAACGATAACGATAACAATAATTGTAGTTATTTGTATTAGAGCATTCACAGTAGTGTCATATTTTAATATGAGTTTGTGTCTTATATTATGGGAATATTTGTAAGTGGTTGTGAGTGAAGGAGAGATAAAATTTATAGAGATTGTACCGTGATTCATTATATTTGGGGAATCACAGTACAACCATCATAAATTTTTTTTAATATTTTTAAAAGTGATTGTGAGTGGTGTTGAGAGAAAATATAATAATAAAGATATAAAAAGTATTATTTAATTGAGAAAAAGAGTAAAAAAATAGTGTTTTTAGTATAAATATGAATGCTATTATGACATGTATCTACTTCTTTATTCGTATTTATCTCCATTTGTTTAGAAGATTTAGTTGTTAGCTTTATCCGTATATTATGGGTTAATTATTAAATGAGAGGATCAAGTTTGTGATCATAAAGATTTTCACTTAATAGGAGTAGATCAAGAACTATTTTTAATAAAATTTAATATACTCTCTCTTGATTTAATTGATTATGATCTATTTTACAAATGTTTGTATAAACATATGTATACACCTGTTTTGAGGATGTATAAATTCGTATATGCCTGTTTTGAACAAGTATGCAGTCATATAAGCACATGCATACCCCATTTTAGTTTAACATGTACCCGGTTGTATAAGAACCTGTATACGTTTGTATTCTATATGGGTGCATTAAGCAAAATTATAGATTGAGAAAGACACATTAATTTAACACAACCCATTATGTTATTATCTGTTAGGTTTCATATTGACCTCTCATTTAGTGGGTACAACTTTTGAAGATTGGTTACAAGCCTGTGAAAATGAAGTAGCTTGATGTTGTTTGCGTTAAAGTCCCAGCTAGTTATGCATAAAGAGAAGAACAAATTAATTTCATTGTCTTTCAAATAGAAAACGTAATTCCACCAACAATATTATGACACAAGTAAAGAATAAAGTAAAGAAAAGTACAGGCCAGCATGATATTTTGAGAAGCAACAAAAATATCTACACCGTACAAATAAAAATCAGCGGCGCAGCAAAAATATCTCAAGTCAAAACATGACCTTCTGCCTACGTGGCAGCATGCCATGTGGAAAAGTATATGACATCTGGCACCAAACTCCTTTTTTTCCTCCTCACCATACTCAAATTCCACATTAATTCTCTTTTTCACCTCTCCATCCTAACCTGATCAACATATCACTGTGGTATGAAGGATACGGTTCCCCCGCCAGCGACCGCGGAGCACTTGTGCTCCGCGGTGGCCTCGGGGACGATTGGCACCGAAGCCGGTTTCAATGGTGTTGTGGATCAGGAGGAGAGTTCATTCATGGTAATGGTGTTTATCTTTGTTAGAATAATTAATAAAGTTATGATGTTTTTTTTGTCCTAGTAACATGTGAATGTTTTACATATGCTAATTTTTGTTTAAAGGGTCAATGTTTATGATCTTGCATTAGGGTTGCTGGGATGTTTCTAAGGGATTTGTTTTTTGTTTATATTAAGTTTTGAATTTTGATGAATTCGAGCAATAATAATTATATTATTATGATGCTGGTTAACATGTGGTTGCTTTGTAGCTATTCTAAGAACTTCTAAGAGCATGTAGTCCACAAGTTCATTAATCAAACTAATAGGAGTATAGGACTTCGGTTTTGAAATTTATAAACTGGACGCATAGCTGAATAAATAAAATAAAAGATGTGGTAATTAAAAATGTAAAATGGATATATTTTGGATGCATAAAGTAGTACATCAAGCACCAAACTTTCGGACCCGAATTCTATTTGGCGTTAGTAGTTTTTCTCAAATATAGTAATTTTCATTTAATTCTGTAAAAATGTATATATGTGTATATCTTTGAATTTATAAAATCAGGCATTTATTTATGTACTTAATTTCAGTAAATTACTGTTACTTTGAATTTCAAGATTTGACGATACTATCAGTTTGAATATGAGTTGCCACATAATCTGGTTCGTTGAGACGTTTAGACCACTATGTATGGGCCATATAACTTCGAACATAGCATGATCGAGTAACGTTGTTTGTAAGTTGGGATCCTTTCCGGTCGCTCACTTTCATGTCTAGTTGGTCTGCATATGAGTCTACATGCATCAGCTTCATGTCATAAACATTGGGATCCCTAGGATTGGGGATTTTTCTAGTAGATTTTTGGGGTCAATTGCTGAAATCCTGTATGAGTATCAAGGGCTGCCGATCTGCCATTAGAAGTCAGAATGCATGTGCCCAAATTTCATGTCTAAAGATATTGGTGTATTGACTAGTTTTGTCTAATAAAAAAAACATATACTCGAAACTGGTGTTACAAACTTGTTTCTTACGCGCCTGTGATCGCTTTCTATTTTATCATTATATAAGAATTATACTAAAAACCTTCTTTTAATCAGGTTTAAAGCATTAGATGTCGACAGAAAATTAGCAGTAGCACGGGCAAATAGCATGTGGGATTATAATAAAATCATTAAAACGTGCAATTATGATTGATTACCAACATGGCAACATATCTGGTCCACAATGGCCAAAAACCAAATGCATATTTATGCAGCATTTGTGATTAAGTAGTTAGCTTTTTAACTTTTCGGTATGTTTGTCAAGTTGTTGGGGCATGTTCTGCAGTTGCTGTTTGGTTTTCTTGTTGGCCAACTTATTAGAGTCATATCTGACCTTTTCATCGCGCTGCTTTAATTCTATACTCAATTCTGATGAAAGTTGTTGTCTCAGGAATCCCCAAAAAGAGGATCATCAGAATGGACTGATGAAAAACACAGTTTATACCTAAAGTCAATGGAAGCTTCTTTTGTTGATCAGCTGTATAATTCTTTGGATACGCGAAATTGGCAAATTGAAGACGATCGCTCATCAGATTCAATTTCGTCGAGGAAAATTCATGCCAGCAACCATTGCCCTTCTCACCAGGTTTTAGATAGCTAATTGCATTTACACAAAATGTACTTTCATTCAGTTACATATTCATTTTGAAACTGTGTTATAGTTGCAATTTGCTCTTCTCTTTTCTTTTGGGTGTTTTTCTTATCTGTATTAGACTTTCTGACGTCATGTTTATTTCAGTTTAAAGTTTTACGGCATGGGTTTTGGTCAAGGATTGATTTCAAGAGAGATAACTTGGTGGATAATGAAGCAAATGGACCCAATGTTTCGTCGAGTAATCCATGGATCCAGCATTTTAGATACAGAAACAAACAAGGAGTTATTGAGTCTCTTGAAAAACCGTCATCAACAAGTTGTAGTAACGCAGGTGCTTTAATCTTACAAGAGTTTATCTACATGTCCATTTCCCTGAGTTTTGTAATGTAGAAGCTGATAAAATGCATGCATGTCATTTAACTAGTCTTATTAATTTCGTAAGCATGTATGCAGCATACTAGCCCCGTATTACTAGGATACATGCCACCATCATGTGAGACGATATTTGAAGTAATCATTCATATTTTTCATACTCGTTACCTTTGCAGAGATGATCGATCAAAATTTTGTTGAAGAAGATTTTGAGGTACAAATGATGAACACGGCTTGCAGCAAGAAGAGGAAGAGTACTTATATTGAACACGACTTGCAACAAGAAGAGGAAGAGTACGTATGCAGATCCCGAATCAAGCAATGATCAGGTACTATGCAAAACTAATTTTAAGAAAGTATACATTTTTAATAGAAGTGGGAAAACGGGTCAAAATGGGTAAAATTTTGTGTTCTGTCAGTTCAGTTTTTGTTACAAAAACCATGTTACTGCAATAATAATGGAACTTTTTGAATAAAAAAAGATTTATAGGTTGTTAGCACAACTGGTGAGACTTCTGGTCCGTTTAACGACTTGGTTCATTTGACATATTTTCTTTGTAGCTAACACTTAAGCCATTCAAGATAAACATAACCGAAATCGACCAATTCATAAGTAATGGATCTAAATAGCAACCTTATGTTTACAAGATTTATAAAAACATATTTTTTTGTAGTCCCTCATTCTTTTATTCTTTAATCAGGCTGCTGCTTCCTTTGGACCCATCTGTAACAGAGATCATTGGTCGTACGCCCTCTCAAGGCTTCTTGCAGTGCATTCGCGGTTGCAAATTAGGAAAAAAGCAGATGGTTCACTTGAGTATTTGACCAAATATAATATGGGATTATTAACCCATGCTAGTATTATTTAGGAGTCGTTAGGCATTATGATGGTATTAAATTCGTATTAGAAATGGTGTCATTCGACCTGACAATGTAGTAACATGCGATGGCGATGCATATATAAGGTGTAGATAACATTAATATTGGGGCACAAAAGTGTTGAAATCAATAATTCAATTATGTATTTGTTGGTTTGTTTTTCATTTCAATGCTTAAAGAGATGTAAATTTTGGCTTAATGGAACATGGTAGATTTGAGTTGTTTATTATTTATGACACACATTACTACACCTGGATTAATCCCGATTAGAAAAGGTAATATAACATTAAATTCTAACGAAGCTTGTATTTTGGCAAGTTTGATTTGAAATGTAACATAACATTGTTGCATAACTCGGTCTCTTCACTAATATGATCCGTTTTGTTTCATTTACTTTAATAAAAACGAATTTCCTTTTAATCATATTGGAATAAATTATAGAGCTTAAATAGGTCAATACTTGTGTCATTTGAAAAAAAACATACACAACGTTTTTGACTTTAAAACCAATGAAATCTAGAGATCGATTTTTGTAAGCTTTGAAGGGTGGTAGGGTAGTCCACCCTATTGCTTTTTTTCGTTGGAAGCTATTGAAAGTCACTAAAAGTTTATAATATAAGTAACTTCTTTCATTTATTGGAAGTTTTGAGTTGTAAGTTTGATTTGCACCCAAACTAATGAACAACTTTTAGACCGAAATCCAAAATATAGCATATCTTATGTTACTTGGATTTTTAACATACAAAATGGAATTGTAGGTGCACATTAAGGCTCCGTTTGATACTCAGAATTCTCAGAAAACAAATTGAAATTGAAAAATTTTTCATTTAAAAAAAACCTGTTTAATTGATCAACGGATGAAATCGAAATTAAAAGTTTTTCATATATTCATCAGAATTCATATTCTTTCCACTAACTAATAAAATGTTCAACAAAGTACAACTAATAAGAAGCAAAGGGTATTATTTTTTAAATGTCAACCAATTAAAATGTATACATATTGTAAATAAGATAAGTATTCGTAAAGCACTTTGAAAAGTGACTACCTAAAATTTATAATTTGATAAATTTAAGTACATATTGACATAAACATTCATATACACATATACACATACAAAAACTTACATAAACAAAGTACAACTAATAAGAAGCAAAGGTACTATTTTTTAAATGTCAACCAATTAAAATGTATATATATTCTAAATGAGATAAGTATTCATAAAGCACTTCGAAAATGATGACCAAAAATTTATCATTTGATAAATTCAAATAAATATTGACTTAAACACTCATATACACATACAAAAACTTACATTAACATACATATAATTTATATTCATATAACAAGCATATACAAATACACATGCTTTAAACATCTACATAAAAACATATACATGCACAACTACACAATTACAAACATATACATACATACATACATACAAAACTGCATATCCATATACATCTATACAAACCCGTATATACTGATATACATATACATATACACAACCATATATAAACACAAAATATACATATACATAAACATATACATTTACACATAAAAAAGTCAAAATTAATACGGAATTCAAGTAACTAAATCATATACATATGCAATTTCAAGTTTCTATTAACTATACTAGATCAATAACATAAGTTTACCTTTAAAGTTCTTCAAGAATCTCCAAAGACCATAAAATACCTCAAATACACCACAAATACTAATGAAACTTAAGACATAAAATAATTTGAAAAAAACAAAGTTAACGGGGACAAAGAACCCTAAAAAATGAATGATATTGGGTGAAGGTAAACCTTTATGAATCCTACCTCTAAAAAAGTGAATCGATCTGGTGAAAAATCATTTAAAAATCATTTAGAATCTTTTCAAGATCACACACACAAATGAAGTATCTGAGGAATCAAATGAGTAAAAAGGGGCTACCCTTGGTTTTAGGTTTTAGGGTGTACTAAACCCTATAGTGATGACATGTCATTAACACATGTTCCACTCGAATTATGCTCTTCATATTTTTAAATAAAAAAATTTATAAATTATAAATGTAACTCGGTACTAATGACATGTAGCTGATGCTTGATCCAACCAAAACAACGACTTATTATTTTTTACAGATTAAAAAATAACTATTACGAGTGTAACCCTATAATAACGACGCATGATCGGCTTAGGGTTCACCTAATTGAAGCTGTTTGGTTTTTATTCAATCAGAAGACAATAAAAACAAAACAAGATAATTAGTTATAGCTATACAGACGAGATGTAGTAGGCAAAATTATTTAAAAATGTAACCGTGATGAAATGTCGTTGCCGTCGCCTTAGCATTTGACTAGTACTAATTGGTTAATGACTATCATCACTATAATATTTAACAGCATAGAATCATATTCTTGTAGGCTAGTATGTGTTTTTCGTGTTAAGTTAGTAAGTCTCTAAACTAAAATAGGCCAAAAACTGTATTTAAATAAGCAATGAATCAACAAATCTTTTTATTGCAACGAAAAGAGTTTCATTGTTGGATTACAAGTAAATTGGTTGGAGTGTGCTTGGTGTGGTGGGTGATGTTGGCCAACCCCCTTTAACTCGCATTGTTTGCCAAGTCTGAAAATCATATCAAGGTCGAACATGCATTAACTTTGCACCTTCTAACCCAAAATGAAACTTATTTCAATTTTATGTTGTCCTTTGATTAGGCCTTCTTTGCCGACTCCTGCCCAACTACTCTATCGATTGATCAAAACATGCTAATCGATTTGTGCCTGCCCTTTGCCGCCTAAAAGACTCTGATGTCAGCCTTGCAACCAAAGGCTGCTTTACCCTTTAAAAGACGACACTAAAAACCTTCTTTTTACTAGGCTTTGATACCAATTGTTGGTACAAGTCTGCTCTTGAAAGCAACACAAACTCGAAAACATCACATAATAGAAATTTTTTAATATATTGATGATAGCATAATGTGTTAAGCACAACGACTCCAACCCCTATATATACTAAGCTAACTTGCCAACGAATTACCCTACTTAGACTCAAAATTAGGAAACCACATCGAAACACAATCAACTAATTGATCAGCCGAATCAAATGAAATCAAGTAACCAAATTAGACTACGTACACCAAAATTAATGATAACCCAAAATAAACAAAGCTCCATTGACTTGAAACCCGTTAACATGCAGATCTTTGACGTGTGAACAATCCGATTGACCCAACAATTATAATGATAAAAATGATATTATAATCCATATCATGAAGTGTTATACAATATCGTTCATAAGGCTAAAGAAGATCAATGGATTAAGAATAAGAGTTGTTTTTTTAACAATATAAATGGTTTGAAGTTATTTTTTTTAATTGTTTTCAAGATGTATATGATAAAAAGAAGTTCCAAAATCGCAAAGCTTTAGCCTTGATAAGTAATTAAGTGTATTTATTAGTCTTTAAGAATAATTAAAAAGTTTACAAGCAAAATGGATCGATAGAGGTAATTAATCTGATTACAAAATTCCTCGTAGGTAATGAATGTAATCACATATTTATGTTACTGAATAATTAAGTGTTGATTCAATAAGAGGTCTGAATCATTAAGGGGCTGTTTGACAATGTCTGAATGATTAAGTGTTGAACCAATAAGAGGTCGAACCATTAAGAGCTAGTATATCGCTCAATTATTCAAAGGCAAATGTTTGACCAATTCAGATAAGAGGTCTTAACAATTTATTATTAGATCCCATTCAACATTAATATAATGCTTAATCATTTAGAGGCAAATGTCTGAACCATTCAGACATTTGCTCGCGAAACAAACAGAACCATTAATTGTTGAACTATTTAAACATCTGAACGATTAAAAGCATGATTCAAATGTTACCAAACCTGTTTGTATTTTGACAAACAGTCTGAACCAATAAACTAAACATGTTTGTATTTTGACCCCCACACAATCTTTAAGAACATAAAAATGTTAATGTGAACTACTCTTAAGGCAGCATATTGAAAGAGAGGGTAATCTTCTTTAACAGGGTTCTTAGAACACTTCATGGTGGACACTATAATGGATCTTGTGCTGCAGTAACAGCTTGTACCCACTGCAACAACTGTAGAACATAGGATTTAGTGACCAAACAGAAAGTCAAGATAGTATCAGTAAGTGGAAACCCAAAGAGCTGTCAGGATTTTATCCTATGCAATAATTCTCTAACTTTTGTTATCATCCAGCTGGTTTTTGTTTTTATTATTGAATAAAAATCTTTGTCCCTTTTTATGCTGAGTTAGATATGCATTTAAACGTTCTTGTCAAGGATCTGACGCGGCATTGATATAAATGGAATCATTAATTTAAAAGGAGTTCTAAGAAAAAGACACACACTTAGATAAATCGACACCCACCTATATGCCGCATATGGTACCATACGCGACGTATAGGGTCGAAAACGCTGAAAACGATAAAAATTCAGGGGGGCTGTCAGAGAGTTATACGCCTCCTATACGACACATATAAGACTATACGACGCAAATAACAAATTTCGACACTGACTACGAGGAAAAGTTCAGGGGGCTGTCAGAGGGGTTATACGCCCCGCATAGGGCTATACGACCCCCCTATACGACGCGTATGGGTCTATACGATCGTATAGAATTTTTGAAGTGTTGATTTAAGATATTAGGGTATTTAATAATTAATAGTTGATGAACCCAAGGTCTTAGAGGGAGGAGAAAGGTCACATCTGTGGTTTATAGAAGCATATTCGATTGTGAATAGTTGAGCCCAAGGTATTGACCCTATGTTTTAGATGCCACTTTACTTGATCCTATCAGATCACTTTATTCGATTGTATAACATTTGTGGAATTACGGCTAGCTTGATACTGACATCTTTGTATATAACTACAAATATATTAGCGCATGAACTAATATTTTCATCAAAGGGAGATCTAACAGCTAAAAGATGTATGTGTTTTTTTAAAAAAGATGTATTGTTGTGCTTAACTAAAAACCATTAACTATTTTAGAATCATTGTTTTCTCGGATGATTTAAACCTATAGTTATGAATAAGATGTTTCAATAGAGCGAAAGTAAAGTCAACTTTCTCCTTTTATTCACAACTTTTTTTTTCTTTTCTTCACCTCTCCAACAAATATCTCTTCACCTTTCCCACATATATGGAATTTGTGTTTGTTGTACCCATTTCACCAAACAACAACCTTTGATGTTCTAAAACTATTTCTATGATCGAGTTTTGTGATATTATATTCATGTTTCAGTATGTGTGATCAAGCCTAAAGCCAGATTCATGAACGGTTCTTAATTGATTTTCATATTTAAATCATATGTAAATGTTTTTTTATTACGACTTCTACATTCTTTTCAATTTTGTATTTGGAAAATGTATATTATATGTGATTATTGTGAATGGACTACGTGATTGGAATTATTATATGAAACGATGATTAATGATTCCAATTTCAAATGTAGTTATACCTCACTAAAAATGAAGGTTAATGCAAAGATTTAAAGTGTATTGCTCGTGAATACACTAACTCCCTGAGTTGTCGTCATCATCATTAAACCTATTAAATCTTATCTATAGCAAAGCTATTGATGAGATTCGAAGAGTGTGTGATGTAAGTTAGCCTTTCCTCTATCGCACCAGATAGAGAGGTTGCTTCCATTGAAAGCCTCACAAAGACTATAGACAAACACTGAGCATATAGTAAATGGTCAATACTATCATAGGTGACATAAAATGTACATAAATAAGCAATATAGACTAGGTCATATGCTATCCATACTCAATACACATTAAAAAGTACGTATCTACGGAATCCTTCAACATCCATACACAATATACAATAGTCAAGAAGATTTTTTCATTAACTTTATTACGAAGTTTCAACGCCCCGAAATTTCTTTTAAAGGTTGCTTTTAGGAAAATTGATAGAGACAATTTATACTATATATTAAAAACATTACAGCTAGTTCACTATACTTTTATTAATAATTTTGAGCATAGAATTGATTTTGAAGTATAAACACAAATGCATGTAAGTTGCTTAGAATATTTAAATCATCAGGTCATGAGTTACATCCCACCCAACTAACATATTTTTATTATTTGGTCTTCTTATCACCACTATATACACACATACATATAAATTTGAAAATATACATACATATATATATATATATATATATATATATATATATATATATATATATATATATATATATATATATATATAAATATATATATATATATATATATATATAATATATTATATAATATATATATATATATATATATATATATATATATATATATATATATATATATATATATATATAAATATAAAGGACAAACATACTTTAAAAACTACAATAACAATATAAAGGCTTTGGTTTTTTCTTTTAATTTTAATATTTATAATATTTTTACGAATTTTTTGTTTTTCTTCTTTTTTAACTTTTTAAATGTATATATTTTTATAACTCGTTATTATTATCTATATTTCAGTATAAATTTCATTCTACATAACAACATGTAAGCTTTGTTTGTTATTATTTTACTTATAATTGTTTTATAAATATTTTAATTTTCTCTTATAACTTTAAAATGAATATATTGTTATGATTTTGTTTTTGTTATTTACGTTCTAATAAAATTTCATTTTAAACCGAGTTATGCTTAGTAATATGTAAATCCATTTCAGCAAACACCCGCTACAATATCATATATACGTAAACTAATCCAAATATATATACATACATATCTAGAAATCTTAGATAAACCTCATATAATACCATGCCAGTCGCAAAAAGCTATAGATCTCCAATGGCCTCTTTGGTGAATTCAATGGCGTAACAACCTCGATTTTAGTATGATCCACCATAATATAATATGCCTTAATAACTCATGACTCTGGAATTGCACTGCACTTAGCCAAAAGGCAAACTTTAAGGACTTTGTGTATAAAATCTCTTCCCTTAGTGTTTTCAATAAATATGGGACAAGCACGGTCACGTTTATTCTTTGAATAGATTAGGATTTCATCAATAAACACTATTACAAATTGGTCCAAAACTAATCGACACACCCTAATTACCAGGTGGATAAATGCGACAGGAGCATCGGTTAGGACAAATGACATTACAAAGAATTTAAGTGTCCTTAACACGTATGAAAAGTTGTCTTTAGAATGGGTTGTTCCTTGATCCTTAGTTGATGATAACTTGACCTAAGGTTGATGCTCAAGATCACTAACTTGCTCCTAGCGGAACAAATTGTTGATTCTTGGCAACAAGTACTTATATATTACAGTGAACTTAATCAGCTCTCCACCCTAAGATGAAATGCTCATCCTTATGATGCCTTTATCAAAAAGGACTTGTAATTCGAACACTAACTCTTTCTTACAGACACGGCTAGATGATACAATGCTTTGGTATGGACTAAACTCCAGGCCACATATCGATTTGCATTTCTATCTCTTGATTATGTGGCACTCCTGACAAGTTCTCAGGGAACAAATCAAGGAAATCACACACCATTGGTACATATTTTAGCACTATTTTCAAAAGATAAACATCTTTACACATATGCAAAATAAGCTTAACACCCTCGATTCATGAACCTTTCTATTTTGAACTTAGAAACAATATTTGGTACAACACATACTTTATCACCGTAGATCGTGATTGGGCTACCATAATGTGCTATTAAATGAAACATGTTCCTTTGTGTATAAGCCTTATAAGCGGCTAACTAATCCAATCCTAACACAACATCAAATCCTTCTAAGGTAATACTAAATCACCTAACAAGAAGTTTTATCCTTCTAAGTCTATGTTAAAATCGTTTATCACTTTAGTTAATCTTGAAGATTTACTAGTGGTAATTTCTACTTTAAATTATGATCTGTCATTCTATTTGTATATATAACACATCACAAATGAAGCAGTTATGAAACTCTTGCATAGATCAAATTAAAAAAACGTTAATGCGCAAACATAGTTAGCTATAAATGTACCTAAAACCACATCAGGATCAATTCTAGCACCCTCTTGTGTCATGATGAAATCCATTGCCTTGGCTTTATGCTTGTTATCACATTTCCTATCATTCTTTTGGGCTACCCTTTCAGTACCCACATAACCTATCTTTGACTTCTTACGATCATTATAGATATTTTTTTATATCACCACAGTTTTAACATTTCGGGCTCATTTGGCAATCCTTAAAGAAGTTTCCTGTCTTCCCATATCAGTGGCACAAATTTATACCCAACCTCCATTCACCAAAATCATAAAACCTATTACAAACTCACATACACAAGCTGTAAACTCATTTGCACAACACTAAACTTCCATGATTATCGCAAACTCATATGAACAATGGCGTAATTCATCAATGCCAACTTTACAAATAACTATTTATTATCATACATTTCGAATCATACCTGTGCATATTATGGTTTTTTGTTACTTTACATGTATACATACTTATCCATACGTGAACATCATAAACCCTAGTGTAACTTTATATGCATACTTTACGTCCAAGTTTAGCAAACTTTAGCAAACGTTAACTTCGGAAACATTATATATGCATACAACCCCAAAACATTTGAAAATAATGTAAACATAAGGAGATTGAGAACTCATGTGAGATTACGAACAAACTCTAATGAGCCAGGTAGATAGGGGCTTTCTCTCTCCTCAAATCTACATAAAATGGATAAAATCCAAGCTTTAATCTAACTTGAATGATATACGATCTCCATAACGTGTATAGATATGCAATTAGACTCTTTAAGTCTTGCAATTTTTATCTCTTTGCTCTTTGCTCTTTTTCTTTTTTCTCGTTTTATTTTGCAGCCCTAACATGCAAGAAACAAAGGAGGGGTGGGGTGGGAGCTATGTTCTCATTTATAGGTGAATGTTAAGGTTGCCAGCTGTTACATTTTTAATCCCAACACTTTTCATGTTGCCTTTATTTAACAAAAGTTTTATTGTTACATATTTTTTGATATAGTATATTTTAGATATGGATGGTTATTCTAAAAAGGCTCAAAACTAGAGAAAGTGTAGGAAGACATAAGAAAGTGTCACATGTCTAATGAAGGAAAATGAGTGTCACATCCCGGCAAAAGCGTGAAATGCTTGGGTGTGACTTTTCGGTTCAAAACACATTGATTATAATAACATGCAATCCCAACAATTAACTAAACAAAATTTTCCATTAATTATATTCATAGGATTACATTATACAAAATTAGTCTCATAATTAGACTTTTACATTCAATAGTAATCCTAGATCAAAATACACTTCATTATCATTTCCTTCATTCTTCAGCTAGTAGTGGACATGAACATCCACGAAGAGGTTGAAGTCTGTTAGAAAAATAACCACCCATATGTATAGCTTCCTTATATAGCCGTGCCCAATCATTGAATATGTTGAACGTGTACACGAAATTATAATGCATTATGATTACCTGAAAAAGCATACTCAAACAGTCAACATAAAGTTGGTGAGAACATATGTTTATTCAATAACACAATTCATTTTTAATTTATTCAACATAATCAAACTCACAACCAAACCTACTCACATGTCAAGTGATCCATAAATGTCATTTAGAAATCACAGAATCAAATAATATAACATCACAACCCTTATCCGTCAGATGCAGGTTGACATATTCCTAAGTAGCGCTACCTATATTATTTGACGCTTTCTCATCCGAATTAATGGTTGTGTTAATATAACAGTAATATATCAAAACTTTCAAATTTACATCAATTTTAATAACAAATAGAATGCTTTTTCCCTCAGAAATTTATAAATAAAAAAGTAGCCATGTTACTGACCTTATTTTTAGCAACAAGTCAAAGATTTCCTATAAAATAATTATTTTTAGAATAAATCTTATTTCTTTAAAATTTTCAGCATTTATATTATTAATTAAGTCAAAATTTTTAAACAGTACCTACGGTTGTCCAAAAATTTTTAAATTTTGCAAGCAGTAAAGTTTCAATATCTAGATCATCACAATAATTTTCAATCAATATTTCTTTACAGGTAATTTCCTAGAATTTTTACAAGTATCATAATAAATAGCAGAAATAGATAACTATCTCTAAAAATTCCAAAACTTATACCAACTGTCCATTCAGTTGATCATAATTTATGTAATATTTTCATGATTTTACCTACTGTTTTTGCTATTACTTTTGATTTTCTTCTCATTAATTATTCTAAATGATGAAACTTTGTCATACTTGTGAATTAATTCACAAAATTTATTCTACAATTCTAATATAATATAAGGGTCATCATATAAATTTCCAAATTTTTATTAAGTCCAAATCTTTTGTTTGGAAATTTTCTTCTATTTCCTTGAATTAATCATATAAATTAATATATCTTATATAATTATCCCATAATTTCCAAATTATTATATCTCCATTATTTTCTAACAAATTTCTAAATTTTATTCCCATAATCACAGTTATTTAAGTGTTTATCTAATTTATCATGAATAACACATGTTTCAACCTTTTAAATCTTTTATTTTTTGTTTAAATCTTTGGTTTTTATAAAATTCTCAATTTTTCTGTTTTAAATGTTTTCTTACTAATTTTTGATAGAAATCAAGTGTTCATGAGGTTTTGTAAATCACCTTGATGGTTATATGTGTTGGTTAAACACATATACAACTTCTTAAACTTGTTACTCATAGGTTTTGAGAATCAAAACTTGTTTGAAATGAAAGAGATCTTAGAGGATTGCTTCTTGTGTTTCTTGGAAAATCACTTGATAAAGTTGCTTCGATCTTGAGGAAAGATCTCTAGATGAACATGGTTGATGAAGATGAGATGCTCAAGATGCTTGGATGATGTTGAGACCGAGAGAGAGACCAAAAGGTGATGGTTTGGGTTGTATGAAAATTGAGAGAGAGTGACTCGAGAGGTGATGATGGTGAACCAAGAGTTGATGATGGTTTAAGTGGTATGAGAACCGGGTGAGAGTGTGAACCGAGAGGAGATCGAGACAGCGTGATGGTGGTTGCGGTCGATGGGGATAGTGGTTGTTTTGGTGGCCTTCTGCCGAGAGGTTCATGGTGGGAGGGAGTTCATCATTAGATTTTCAACTAGGATTTGTGAGTTGGTGTTTAGAGTCAATAGGTGGCAAGCTTAGAGAGTGATTAGTGTGAGTGTAGTGCTAGGTGTCATTTAATGGTGCTAATGACATTCTTAGTAGTAAAGTTTAATTTAGTTAGTTAATTAGTTACTAATCTAGGTTAGTTATTATCCTAATGAGCCGATTTCAAGTGTTAAATGGGTGTTTTAGTTTAGTGTTTAAGCATTTAGGATTAGTTTGGTTTTGGTTTTTGATATAACGTTTCTAGATGTTAACTTGTTTGGTAATGTTTGATTAAGTTTTAATCTTAACTAATACATATAGATGAAAAACATTTATCATTCAAATAACTAATCACATAATCTTATAATTTGGTAACTTACAACATATGGTTCAACAATCACAAAATTCACAAGAGTTGTATACATGCACACGTAAACGTTTATGCATGCATGCAGGTTCACGTATCATAGGTGCATGTTCAATTAAGCATGCAAAATTTATATAAATCTAAACATATAAAATCACCTTAACCATCTCTAATAAAATATATAAGTATATACTATTGATTGATAGTAGTCTTTAAAATATTTATTTACCTAATTTTGGCTTTAGGGTTGTCACAATGAGGGAAAGGGAAAATGTGTCCATTTATGAAACTTTCACATACAAGTCACATGCAATTTCCCCCTAAATTTTTAAACGTCCATGGCTTTCTTATATGTCAATTGTTTTTTAAAAAAACATTACACCATAAAATCATGTTTTTTAATCTTCAAATGTGTATAAAATTGTTGTGCTTATAAAATTCTGAAAATTTGGTACTTTTCACGCGAAATGTTATCTTGAAATGTTCATTTGTTCGCGCGAAAAGTATTGTTGTCGCGTGAATTTTAATTTTGAGCAGATTTCAACTTGTCGCGCGACAGAACAATTTCCACGCGACAAGTTTAAAATATTTTGAAAACCTTTCGCGTCTGTTCATCTTCCAAATACTTTTCGCATGCGACAAGTCATTTCAAAACCCAATTTCCAAACTTATCAGTTTTACAATGTTTTAATCAATTAAACATGTTCATTAGATATCGTTTTAAGTATTTTAAGGTTTATTATGCTTAATTTGTTCAATTTATCATGTATTTGTCCCATTCAACTTTCGGTTCTAGTCAAACACACATAAATCGATGAGTTAAACATTGATATACCTTATAAAACACTTAGAAATCAATATGCGACTTCAATGAATATTATCACAAAAACTAATCACAAGATTTGAACACTTAGAAATTTTGACATGAATTTTCAGACTTTTCGTGCGAGTAATGAACTATTCGCACAACAATGCTATATAAATCACTTTGACTTCTAGTTTGAGAAGTCAAAATTCTCAGATCAAACCTTTCGCGCAACAGATGACTTTTCGCGCGACAATTCTTTATTTTGTCAAACTTTCATCTTTTTGTTTTTATCGATTTCAACAATTTATTGAGCCTTTTGATTTGCTATGAAAAAATGATTGTATTTAGCTAAGTGTTTATGATTATTTTAAAACCCTTAAATTTTGAGAATTTTGTAAAACAAAACAAAACAAAATTAAATGACACTAAATAAAGACTATGTAAAATCAAACTTACTAACACACTAACTATACTATTAACTTAATTAATTAATTAATTAATTAATTTTTATAATACTATTTTTTTATATTTATTTATTTATTTTAAAAAATTTTCAAGTATAGGATCATATGTTTTTTTAGAAATCAATCTTGACTATAAGCATTATTATATACATGACTGTTTATGTTGATTGTCAATATATTTATCCTCTTAAACTTAGACTTCAAGTTTACTTAGACACATAAGCTGTGATTTTATCATGTTTTTGGTTAAGTTATATGAATTCAGTGGATCCTACAATCAAAAATCATGCAAAACCCATCCAGCTTCAAGACACTATTGAGATTTCAAGTCACCCCAATTTGACTTAAACCTTTCAATCCTGATCAACTTTCTCAGATTCAATTATTGTCTTAGATAATATCTATTTGAGCATAACAAGCATGAGAAATGTTTCTGAACACAAAATATTAACAAGTTGCAGGACTTATTAACTGCCATCCGGACTTATGTTTTGCCATCACAAGACGTTTAGGACTTACATGCCAAGACTGACTTACATGCCCCATCTTTTGATTTTGCCTCCTATGTCATAACATATTCTCAAAGAAAAAAATATTATCATATAGTATGTATGTCTATAACATATCTTTTATTAATGTGATCATTGACATCTTTTATTCCTATATGGCCTTAAGCTTCTTTTTGCTCTTTTTGCATGTTATACTCTTTTGTCTTTTGATTTTGATTTTGAGCCTTCTTTTGCTTTTTGATATTTTTTATATATATAACTGATATGAGTTGAGTCAGAAAGTAACTGGCTTGATTATGACTAGACTGTAACGTTCAGTCTGATTTAGCATGAAATCAGTGTATGCACAAAACCTTGATAAGTTACCCACTTCAGTCATAGTGATTTACTTTCAGTGTATCACAGTACATAGTGCTTTTCATTTTTCATCGTCAAGCCTACCAACAAATCAAACATAATACAAATTAGTTTCTTGTATACCTTCAGATGTAATGAATCAAAATCAAGAAATATATATCATTTCCTATATAATCTTGAAAATTTAATTTTCTCAAATTTTTAGTAAACACAAAATCTTTTTATATTTCTTCAAGCTGTTAACTCCCCCTACGAATAAAATCTTTTTCTTTTTTGAAATATTTTCAAATTTTCTCCCCCTAAAATTGTGATTATCTAGACAGAAAATAATAACTTTAAACTAAAATTAAGAAAAATAGTTTCGTAAAGGGTATAAGAATAAAAGTTAAGCAAAGTTAATCATCCCCAAAGATTGGGCTAAAAAGTCAAATCTAGAATGATCAAACGCCTTAGTAAACAAATTAGCAATGTTGTCATATGAAGAAACAGATTCCAAATGAATAAGTTTCCGCTCAAAACTGTCACGGATAAAATGCATTTGGATGTCGATGTGTTTGGTCTTTGAATGTTGAATGGGATGCTTCATAATGTTAAGAACTGCAGTGTTATCACACAAAATCTCATAAACGTTAATGCCATAATCAAAAAGTTGTTGCTGAATCCAAATAATCTGTGAACAACAACTTGAAGCAGCCACATATTCAGCTTCGGCAGTGGAAGTAGACACCGTCTGTTGTTTCTTGCATTGCCATGAAATCACACGATTACCCAAAAATTGACATCCACCATTGGTTGATTTCTTGTCAAAGTTACATCCTGCATAATCACTGCTAGTATAAGCAAATAAAATGAAATCAGAGTTTTTAGGATACCAAAGACAAAGTGTTGGTTGACCCTTGAGATACTTAAAAATCCGCTTGATAGCTTTCACGTGTGATTCCTCTGGATTACTTTGATAACGAGCACACTGACAAACACAGAACATGATGTCCGACCTTCTAGTAGTAAGATACATCAGAGATCCGATCATTGATCGATACATATCGATACATATGTTGATCTACGTCTTCGCTCGTCTGGAGTCAAAGTAGGACGAGAAGACATAGGAGTTGAAGCTATCTTGGAATCTTGAAACTTATATTTTTCGAGAATACCATGAATATACTTTTGTTGATGTATTAGGATTCCTTTATCATCCTGTTTAACTTGGATTCCCAAGAAAAATGACATGTCACCAAGAGAACTCATCTCAAATTTCTTCTTCATCACCGCTTCAAATTCCTTGCACAAATCATCATTTGTAGATACGAAAATGATATCATCAACATAAACTTGAACTAGAATGAGATCATCACCAGTCTTCCTTAAAAATAAAGTTTGATCATGTAAGGCCCCGTTCTCGGGACGCTACAGTTGGTCATTCATCGCGCATAAAACATATAATTACATTTATCTCATGAAAATATTGCAGCAGAAACATTCAAAAATGACATCTCATTTTATTATAAACACTTTTGCCCAATAATACATCATTATCCGATTACAAAAAACATGTTTGCATTATAACACAAAAGCTTTATAAATGGATGCCATCCCAAAAGAGCTGAGTAGCCTCGCGGTGCCATCCTCAGCAAACATTACCTGCCAACTGGCAAACATATAAAAGTCAGCGTCGCTGAGTGAGTTCTAGTTTTATTATAAAACATACTTTACTTTCATATAAAACCATTCGTTACTTTTGCACGATCACACATCATACGTACGCATAGATAATATCATTATTATCTTCTTCATTCATTCATTCCATATAACTTTACTTGCACATCGGACATCATCCGTACCAATACCATGTGCTACACCCCGATCAGTCTTAGCTACTGGGCCGAAGTCAATAAATGAACAGCTAAACGTATGCCACAGTACTAGGGTAAGCGGTAGAGGTTCTACATTAATGGTCAATCACAAAGAAGGACCCGTTATCCGATGCATGCAAGACTTTTCATTTCTTTCCACTTTACGTTACATAATACTTCATTTCATTCATAACATAATACGTAAAGCCATAGGAAAGATAAACATACATCATACTAAGGAACATTAACATGCACCAACATCACGTCATACAGGGCAACATCATACATACATAACATGCATCATACATAAACATGCAACATCATCGTCACTATGCCCTACATGCTTTCTAAGGCCATAACATTTATCTTACATGCTCTTACGGGAACCTTTACGTCAAAACTTACATCTGCACTTTCCCCCGAAAGCCAGAAGTCTAACTACACTTTCTTTCGGGTGCAACAGCCCTATTCGTGCGTATGGACACCCTTCAGTCGCATGGCCTTTATGCGACTGAACATCATGCGATTAGACTCAGGCGGATGAACATCTATGCGTATGGACATCCAGTCGTGCGTATGGACCTCATGCGGATGGACTAATGCGAATGAGCACCTATGCGACTGATCTAATGCGAATGAACTCATGCGACTAAGCACTTATGCGACTGAACCCTCAGTCGAATGACTCCCCATGCGACTGGACTCCCAGTCGTGCGACTGAAACCTTAGTCGTGCGAATGAACCCTCAATCGTGCGTATGAATCCCAATCGTGCGAATGATCCTCAATCGCCTCTCAATCGGCCGTATGGCCTTCATTCGGTCGCATAGCCCTAGCTGATGTAGAATGGAGTTCATCCCGAACCCAATCTGCCATTTTCGGCCTCCAAGCTCATCCAAACCCATTCTAAGCCTAAATCAACCATCCTAGACCTTAGGAATGCATACCACAACACCATACAAGCACACACAAGCCCGGAAATATACACAAAACACATCACACGCATCACACCCAAATGGGTTAAACACATACTCACACAAAAACGGGTTTTTGATGTTTTCCAGCCCCAAAATCGGTTGAAAACAAGTAAAAGTGGGGTCCTTGAACTCACACAAACGATCACAACAACAAGGAATTCGATTTGGCTTGCTACACAACGAGTTTGGCCACCCGAATCACCCGAACCGACCCTTTTTCCTCTTTTCTTCTTCTTTCTCTCTTCTCCTCTCTATATTGGCTGATTATTTGAGTGTGGGGGAGAGGGTAAGGGCTGCCCTCTCCCTTAAATACTCCCCCTCACCCGTCTTTCTTTCGTTGGCGAGTTTGGTCCCTCGACTTTGGACTTTATTTCTTTTTCTCCCTTTGTCGGCTTCAAAATAATAAATATCCGGGTGTTACAAGTCCACCCCCCTTAAATAGGTTTCGTCCCCGAAACCTGTTATTCTTCGAACAAACGTAGATAATGCTGTCTCATTTCTTCCTCAGTCTCCCACGTTGACTCGGATCCCTTCCTATGCTTCCACTGTACACGCACAAGAGGAACCACTTTATTCCTCAGCCTTTTCTCTTTCCGATCGATGATTGCTACTGGTTGCTCCACATAATTGAGTCGTTCGTCTACTTCGATATCCTCCAGTGGAACAATCATATCTTCATCAGCTAAGCACTTCCTTAGATGAGATACATGGAATGTCGGGTGAATTCCACTTAACTCATCCGGTAACTCCAGTCTATAGGCCACCTCTCCTACTCGAGCGATGATTCGGAAAGGGCCTATATACCTTGGGCTCAACTTGCCCCACTTTCGGAAGCGAATGATACCCTTCCAAGGTGAGACCTTCAACATAACCCGTTCACCCACCTGGAACTCAATCGGCCTGCGTCGTTTATCAGCATACGACTTCTGTCTGTCTTTGGCTGCCTTCATGAAGGCTTTAATCTTCTCAAGCTTCTCAGTCATAGCCTCGATTACCTCGACGCTCCCCAATTCTTTCTGACCAATATCACCCCAACAAACAGGTGTTCTGCATCTCCTACCGTATAGCATCTCATATGGTGGCATACCAATGCTGGCATGATCGCTGTTGTTGTATGAGAATTCGGTTAACGGTAGGTGGTCATCCCAACTTCCAACAAAATCAATCACACATGCCCGAAGCATGTCTTCCAGCGTCTGAATGGTCCTTTCTGACTGACCATCAGTCTGGGGATGATAAGCCGTGCTGATATGTAACCTCGTCCCCATAGCGTCCTGGAATTTCTTCCAAAATTTAGATGTGAACCGAGTGTCGCGATCCGACACAATGGACACCGGCACACCATGACGAGTTACAATTTCCTTGATGAACAGATCAGCCAACCTCTCTGATGAATATGTCTCGCGGATCGGTAGGAAGTGAGCACTCTTCGTCAAGCGATCAACTATCACCCATATGGCATCATACCCTTTCGGGGTACGCGACAGCTTTGTAATGAAATCCATGGTGATGTGCTCCTACTTCCATTCCGGTATATCCAAAGGTTGTATCTTCTCATACGACTTTTGATGCTCGACCTTCACCTGTAAGCAAGTAAGGCACTTAAGCACATACTCCACCACGTCGCGCTTCATTCTCGGCCACCAATAATCTTTCTTCATATCTTGGTACATTTTCGTGGCACCTGGGTGAATAGAGTATCGAGTATTGTGAGCTTCATCCATGATCTTCATCCGTAGATCCCCAAAACGAGGAATCCACACACGATCGAATCGGGTTCTAACACCGAGTGTGTTTTCACCCAATTCCGTGACCAGACCTTTCATTCTTTCAGAGTTAAGATGATATTCTTTCAATGCCTCATCTTGAAACTCTTTAACCTGCTTCATTACATCGGAGGTCATGATCAACTGATATGCTTTCACCCGAATCGGCTCGGGCCTCTCTTTCTGGCTAAGGGCATCAACCACCACATTGGCCTTGCCCGGATGGTAGTGGATCTCACAATCATAATCCTTTATAAGTTCCAACCACCGTCTCTGCCTCATGTTCAGGTCCTTCTACTCGAAGAAGTACTTCAGACTCTTGTGGTCAGTGAAAATGGTGCACTTCGTCCCGTAGAGGTAGTGCCTCCAGATCTTTAATGCAAAGACCACGGCTGCCAGCTCCAAGTCATGAGTAGGATAATTGACCTCATGAACCTTCAACTGTCGGGATGCATAGGCTATCACCTTCCCTCTTTGCATTAATACACACCCCAACCCCGAGTAGGAAGCATCAGAATAAACAACCAGATCTTCATTTCCATCGGGTAATGACAGAACAGGAGCTTGAGTCAATCTCGCCTTTAACTCCTCGAACGCCTTCTCTTGAGCTTGACCCCATACGAACTTCACATCTTTTCGGGTCAACTTAGTTAGTGGAGAAGCAATCTTGGAGAAGTCTTGGATAAATCTTCTATAGTAGCCCGCCAAACCCAAGAAACTACGAATCTCGAATGGCGTCTTTGGTGACTTCCATTGCATAACCGCCTCCACTTTCGCCGGGTCCACCATTATCCCGTCAGGATTTACCACGTGACCCAAGAATTGAACCTCGCGCAACCAGAACGCGCACTTGGGGAATTTAGCATACACCTTCTCCCTTCTCAACGTCTCTAGAACCTCCCGAATGTGACCGGCATGCTCTGCCTCGCTCCTCGAGTAAATAAGGATATCATCAATAAACACGATCACTGATTTATCCGCCGACACACTCGATTCATCAGATCCATAAAAGCAGCTGGCGCATTGGTCAAACCAAAAGACATGACGAGGAACTCGTAGTGACCATAGCGCGTACGGAAAGCTGTTTTAGGAATATCTTGCTCCTTCACCTTCAACTGATGGTAACCAGATAGAAGATCTATCCTCGAAAACCAACTGGCACCCTGAAGCTGATCGAACAAATCATCTATCCTCGGTAAGGGGTATCGGTTCTTCACCGTCAACTTGTTCAGCTCACGATAGTCAATACACATCCTCATACTACCGTCCTTCTTCTTTACGAACAGGACCGGAGCACCCCAAGGAGAGATACTCGGTCTAATGAACCCCTTATCAAGCAGCTCTTGCAACTGCTCCATCAACTCTTTCATCTCGGTCGGAGCCAACCGATACGGTGCTTTGGCGACAGGTTGGGCACCCGGTATCAGATCAATCTGGAATTCAATCTCTCTGTCAGGTGGCACTCCTGATAAGTCTTCTGGGAACACGTATGGAAAATCACACACAACCGGTACATCGACTAGTTGCGGTGTTGGCGTATCCACATCCTTTACATAGGCCAAGTAGGCACTACATCCACGCCTCATACACTTTCCCGCCACCGCCATCGAGATCACCTTCGGAATCGTCGTGACCTGATCACCATAAACCGTCACCGAACTCCCTTCAGGCGCTGTCAACCGAATCATCTTCTTACGACACACAATGTTCGCCTCGAAGTCCGCTAACCAATCCATCCCAAGAACCAAATCGAAAACCCAAGGCCATCATGAATGGTCTAACAGGAAACTTATGACCCTCAAGCTCCACATCACAGTTCTCTATCATCTCAGAAATCCTGGTAGACTTACCTATGGCAGTTTCTACATCAAAGGGCGCATCAACACGTCTACTACTAACAGGCAGCTTAGCACAGAAAGCAGTAGAAATAAAACTCTTACTAGCACCAGAATCAAAAACACAGAAGCTAAAGTTTGGTTCACTAGAAACGTACCGGACACAACATCAGGGTCCGTCCTAGCTTCCTCTTGTGTCATGGTGAATGCCCTGGCGCTCGCCCTCGGTCCATCACCGCCCGTCCTCTTCGCCCCGGAACTCTCAGCCCTCGGCTTCTTACAATCCCTGGTCATATCCCTTGTTTCCCCACAGTTAAAGCATTTGCCCGACAGGCAATCCTTTGCCATATGCCCTGTCTTCCCACACTTGAAGCACACGTTCGATCCCATCCTACATTCTCCCGCATGCTCCTTTCCACACTTGCCACACCTCCTCGATCCCGCTCCCGGTGTGGCCACGCGGCGATCATCCACCCGTGCCTTTTTGTTACCCGTCGAGGCATCACCCCGACCAAACCTTTTCCCGTTCCAGTTCCGATCACCACCACCCTTCTTATTCGCTTCAACCACCACCCTTCCCTCTCATCATATAGTCTTCCGGCCAAATCGACCGCCGATCTAAACGTACTTGGCCGGGCGGCGATCATATGCCGGCGAACATCCACCGGTAAGCCCTGAATGTACCTCTTGATCTTCCGAGAAAGAGGCGTCACCTGATCTGGCACCAACTGTGCCATCTCATTGAACTTGGTAGTGTATTGCTGGTGTTCATGGATCCCGCCTCCAGCTGCAAGAATTCCCTCTCAATTTTATCCATCTCCCTGTGAGGACAGAACTCCTCAATCACCATCTTCTTCAGTTCGGGCCATCTCATTCTCCCGATTGCCCGGTTACCCTCAGTTTGGACAATGTTTTCCCACCAGCATAGTGCAGAGTCCACAAATTAATGAGTGGCAAACTTCACCTTCTGATCTTCCCGGCACTCGCTGATGTCGAGAACAGCCTCCATTTCTCTCACCCATCGGTGAGCAGCGGCAGCATTGCCATACCATCAAAAGTAGGGGGTTTGCATCTCATAAACACCCTGTAGTTACAGCCTCGTGCCACCTCTCGCACAGGCTCATCTTCCTCTTCCTCGTCTTCGTTATCAGAGAAAATCGTTTCAGGCTCCGGTTGCTCCCGCTCCCCCGAGGCCCTATTTCTCTCCTTTCTTTCTCCCTCCTTCACCGCCTTAATGACTTCGGTCACCACAGACGGTAAGATTGTCTGCATGACCTGGTGTACTTCTTCAACAACAGCCTCCTTTACCGAGGCCCTCAGGTTTGCGCTCTCATCCCCAGCCTCCGGATGAGGAGTCTCTGGTTCTTCAGGAACCACCTTTTCGACCCTTGGTCTTCCTCTCTTGGGTCGCGGCTCAACATCAGGCCCGCCACGGCCTCCACCCCTAGAAGCCTTAGAAGATCTACCACCAGCCATTCTCTATCACACACTGAAAGATTCAAACACCAACACGGTCATTCAAGGAAACAACTCAGTTTATGTCAAGTATAGTAAGTCCCTAATTACAGTGGCCAGTTATGATTATCCACTTACTTTACTCTTCATACCCCAAGTATTACCTGTCCTGAGTACATCAGTATTTAAATCTACATACAACACATAACCACATACCATGCGCACATAAAACCAGTTAACTTTAAGAAAATGCCTGATGACACGCAGCTACTCAGTTTGGCATCCCATTCCCCTTTCGTCCCAGTCTCAGTTTAAGTTAAGGTTTATTTTTAAAATTTACCCATTTCACTTAAACCTTGGCTCTGATACCAACTTGTAAGGCCCCGTTCTCGGGAGCTACAGTTGGTCATTCATCGCGCATAAAACATATAATTACATTTGTCTCATGAAAATATTGCAGCGGAAACATTCAAAAATGACATCTCATTATATTATAAACACTTTTGCCCAATAATACATCATTATCCGATTACAAAATACATGTTTGCATTATAACACAAAAGCTTTATAAATGGATGCCATTCCAAAAGAGCTGAGTAGCCTCGCGGTGCCATCCTCAGCAAACATTACCTGCCAACTGGAAAACATATAAAGTCAGCGTTGCTGAGTGAGTTCTAGTTTTATTATAAAACATACTTTACTTTCATATAAAACCATTTGTTACTTTTGCACGATCACACATCATACGTACACATAGATGATATCATTATTATCTTCTTCATTCATTCATTCCATATAACTTTACTTGCGCATCGGACATCATCCGTACCAATACCATGTGCTACACCCTGATCAGTCTTAGCTACTGGGCCGAAGTCAATAAATGAACAGCTAAACGTATGCCACAGTACTAGGGGTAAGCGGTAGAGGTTCTACATTAATGGTCAATCACAAAGAAGGACCCGTTATCCGATGCATGCAAGACTTTTCATTTCTTTCCACTTTACGCTACATAATACTTTATTTCATTCATAACATAACACGTAAAGCCATAGGAAAGATAAACATACATCATACTAAGGAACATTAACATGCACCAACATCACGTCATACAGGGCAACATCATACATACATAACATGCATCATACATAAACATGCAACATCATCATCACTATGCCCTACATGCTTTCTAAGGCCATAACAGTTATCTTACATGCTCTTACGGGAACCTTTACGTCAAAACTTACATCTGCACTTTCCCCCGAGAGCCAGAAGTCTAACTACACTTTCTTTCAGATGCAACAACCCTATTCGTGCGTATGGACACCCTTCAGTCGCATGGCCTTCATGCGAGTGAACATCATGCGATTGGACTCAGGCGGATGAACATCTTTACGAATGGACATCCAGTCATGTGTATGGACCTCATGAGCACCTATGCGACTGATCTAATGCGAATGAACTCATGCGACTAAGCACTTATGCGACTGAACCCTCAGTCGCATGACTCCCCATGCGACTGGACTCCCAGTCGTGCGACTGAAACCTTAGTCGTGCGAATGAACCCTCAATCGTGCGTATGAATCCCAATCGTGCGAATGATCCTCAATCGACTCTCAATCGGTCGTATGACCTTCATTCAGTCGCATAGCCCTAGCTGATGCAGAATGAAGTTCATCCCGAACCCAATCTGCCATTTCGGCCTCCAAGCTCATCCAAACCCATTCTAAGCCTAAATCAACCATCCTAGACCTTAGGAATGCATACCACAACACCATACAAGCACACACAAGCCCGGAAACATACACAAAACACATCACACGCATCACACCCAAATGGGTCAAACACATACTCACACAAAAACGGGTTTTGATGTTTTCCAGCCCCAAAATTGGTTGAAAACAAGTAAAAGTAGGGTCCTATAACTCACACAAACGAGCACAACGACAAGGGCTTCGATTTGGCTTGCTACACAACGAGTTTGGCCACCCGAATCACCCGAACCGACCCTTTTTCCTCTTTTCTTTTTCTTTCTCTCTTCTCCTCTCTATATTGGCTGATTATTTGAGTGTGGGAGAGAGGGTAAGGGCTGCCCTCTCCCTTAAATACTCCCACTCACCCGTCTTTCTTTCGTTGGCGAGTTTGGTCCCTCGACTTTGGACTTTATTTCTTTTTCTTCCTTTGTCGACTTCAAATAATAAATATCCGGGTGTTACAGATCAATAGCACCTCTCGAATAACCATTTGCAAGCAAATGTTCGTTAGAGTAGCATACCAAGCACGAGGTGCTTGATGTAAGCCATAAAGTGCTTTGAACTTTAAACAGAAATCGTTGCGTTACTTTGGTCATTAATTATCTGACTCATAGAAAACCATAGAATCGAAGTTTGGTGACGAAATTCAAAAATGCTAAACTTTAATGGTCAAAGTAAAAAACACAAATCGTTGGCCAAACTCCAAGACCTAAACTTTAGCGGTTAAAATCAAACGCCACGCGGTGGGAGTCAAGCCAATTTTCCCACACGCAAGGTTGCGTTACTTTAAATGTTATTTATCTAGCTCGTCAAAACCATAAAATCTAAGTTGAATTGGTGGTGAAACTCATAATACTAAACTTTATTGGCTAAAGCCAAGAAAACAATCGATTACCAAACTCTTAGATCCTAAACTTTAAAGTCAAATAACTAAACGTTATGGCTAAAAGTAAAAATACTTAAAACTAATGTGGTTGATATTTAAAATATTAATAGTAGACTATTTATTTAGCTTTGCAATTAATTATAGAGTAATAATATGAAACAAAATAATGGAGCCTTGGATTAAAAAGAAAAGAGTAAATTACCATTTTGGCCCCTGGGTTAGGGCCATTTAACCCTATCAGCTCAAAACGAAAAATCTTTAGATATATCAATCCCTAATGTTTAATTCTTAACTATTTTGGCCCTTGATACTAACTACATTAACTTTTTTCTTTTAAGTGCAAGGGTATTTTGGTCATATTCACCTTAAGAACTATTTATGTAAATGTTAAACCTTTAGGGTTATTTACGTACATTTTCAAAATTTTCAACACAACCACCACACACCACCACCACCTAACACAACCTGGACCACCACCTAACACAAACACCATCGCAAAATACCATCAGAATCCATTAGATGCCATCAAAATCCAACACCATCGCCACAATAGCAATCGTCTTTCTCATCTCTTCCATTATTGTCGGCAAGGTGGTTGTCCACCTCTCAAAATCATTCTTCCTCACTGTGGAAGCCGATGTCGCTGGCATCTTCTCCACTATGGTTCGCTACCTCATCTGGTAGTACCTATGCCACCGACGACAGATGATGGAGACAAGATTCTCCTTTGAAGGCAACGAGCTCCGGATTAAGCACAACTTCCTCCGCTTGTGTTTTCAAAGGCATCATGAATGATGGTACATTCGTCGTTGTTAAACGGATCCAACACGAAGGAGAAAGGGGTGAAAAGGAATTTCGAACGGAAATCTCCGGCATTGCTTACGTTCAGCATGTAATCTAGTGCGTCTGTTGGGATATTGCATTCATAATAATCAAAGCTTTCTTATTTGAATTTATTGATATTGCATTCATAATAATCAAAGCTTTCTTGTTTTTGAATTTATTTCAAATGGTCTTTATCTAACTAGATCTTCAACCGACTCTCTTGGAGAATCAGTGGCACATGCGAATGTTTGTCGTGGAAGCTCCGATCAGCGGTTGCACTCGACGTCGTGAAAGCTCTCGCTTACTTACACCACTTCTGCCCCTAAGGTAATCCATCTCGACGTTAAGGTGGACTACATATGTAAGTGTTATGTGGTGGTGTTGGTTGTGTTAGGTGGTGTGTGGTGGTTGTATTTGAAAGTTTGAATATGTGTTAAAATAACCCTAAAGATTAAACATTTACATAAATAGTCCTTAAGGTGAATATGACAAAAATACCTTTACACTTAACACAAAAAGTTAACAGAGTTAGTATCAGGTGCCAAAATAGTTAAGAAATAAACGTTAGGGGTTGATATGTCAAAAGATTCCTTTTTGGGCTGATAGGGTTAAATGGTCGTAACCCTAGGGGCCAAAATAGTAATTTACTCAAAAGAAAAACAACTATTTTGGGCCTCTTGCACGTGCCCTGCAAATGGTTAAATGAAAATAGGTGAAAGAACGGTGGCGCAAGAGTATAAGTGAGACCGTAGCCATCTCGAGCGGATTCCAAACTAAAGGCAAGTTATTAGAATGGAGAGCAACTTTAGAGGAGAAAGGCTTAAACGTCAGTCATTCCAAGACTGAGTGCCTTCGTTGCTATTTTAGTGGAGCAGGAGACGATGACGACATCGAGATCACCATTAAAGGCCAAGTGGTGGGTGGGACAAAAAACTAAATTTAAGTATATATGATGTTATATGCAGGGTGATGGGGGATAGATAGTGACGTTACACACCAAATTCAAGCAGGTTGTTGTAGATGGAGGGCGGCCTCAAGGGTGTTGTGTGACAAGAACTTCTCAATGAGATTGAAAGGGAAACTTTATAAAGTCGTAGTACGACCAACTATGTAATATGAAACAGACTATTGAGAAATCAAGAATATGCACAAGCGTAAGATGAAAGTAGTAGAGATGAGGATGATGAGGTGGATGTATGGGCATACAAGGTTAGAACGGATAAGAAATGAGATTTTTGACATTCATCATGGTAGCTATGATAACAAACAAGATAAGGATGGAAGATTAAAATGGTTAGGCATGTTAAGAGGAGACAGACGATGACCTTGATCATAGCAATAGAGAACCTAAATGTCAAAGGGAGGATGACTGGAGGCAAGGCCAAATTGACTTGGGAGCAAAAGATTAGAAAAGATTTATTAGAGTTGAACCTTTCCGAGGACATGGTCTAGGATAGAAGTACGTGAAGACATAAGAATAATGTTAAGAATGTCTAGAGGAAGGTTTAGATGTGTCTCTTATGAGTATTACCTAGTAACCACTGCATGTTAGTATCGGATTGCTTATTGTCTCTAGCTTTGTGTCATTGGTTGCTTCTTCTTGATAATTATATACCCTTGTCTATCTTGTGTTTTTTGTTAACTATTTTATAATGTCCCGGTATTGATCTGTATATATCGTTGATTACTTGTTTGCCCCTTCTTGATTTTGATCATGTGTTACCTCATCGAGTATCTGACAACATCTGATTCTTGTGGTATAATGTATATTGATCGCAAGGTCTAGTATTGTGTTTTCTTCTTATTGGGTATCTTAGTTCTAGTGGATACAAGGGAGCTGATTGTTTCACCGGAAGTAATATTTCTATCATCTGTAATAAAGGTAAGGTTTGCTTACATCCCATCCTCCCTAGATTCGATCAGTAGCTTCATTATAGATGGAATGTACTGGGTCTGGTTATGGTTATGATTGATTATGGTATAATATATAATTAATCCCAATAATGGTACTAGTTTTCTTGTTTTGTCTGTTTTATAATCAAAGGCTTCAAGCTGAAATGAGAAATATACATATGAGCAGAAGCAAACTTAACATGTAGAAAAGAAAAACAGCCGAGTATTATTACTAGCTAATATCAAATTCCAAATTTATATGCAATCACTGAATCTTTACCAGTTACAGTAATTGACCTTTGATTATATATATTATTTTAAGCGTTGTTCTAATTTTAATTCTATATTTAATTCTTGTTCCTCTAATGTAAACAAAACCCAGTTTATAAAGAAAAATGTTTAAAAAGATGATGATTAATAACAAATACTTCAAATTAAAAAGGCACAATTTTTGTAGCCTAGATAACATTTAACTTTAGAGTTAAGTATATAAAAGAAGTTGTTTTACGAGATTGTCATGGATAAAATTTATTGTAAAATGACATTTTCGTCCCTAACGTTTAGTTTAATTTGCCATTTCAATTCAAAAATGGTTTTTTTTTTTCTTATTTCAGTCACTGTAGTTTACCAAATATTGTCATTTTCATCAACTCCACTAACTCTGTTAAGATCTCAGTTAAATATAAGGACATTTTAATCTTTTTAAACATCCTAATTATCCAATTAAAACAAACTAATCAAATAATATTCAATTAAACCTAAAACACATGAAGTGACTAGTGAGACCGCGCGCTTCGATTTAAAAGTTTTGATGAACTCTAAATCATGTTGTTTGATTGAGGTCTGCTGTGAGATTTCAATTAATATTCACATTTTGTTCTAACGTGTACCTTTATTCGATTGAGGTCTGCTGTGAGATTTCAATTAATCTTCATATTTTGTTCTAACGTGTACCTTTATTCGATTGAGGGCTGCTGTAGGATTGAAGTCTGTTGTTGTCACGCTTTGTTTGGTTCAGGTATGTTGTTGTCACATTCGTATTGTCAAGTTTGTTTGAACGTGATAACAACAGACCTCAATCAAACAAAATGTGACAACAGTAAATCTCAATCAAACAACAGTGCATGTTCAAACAAACGTGAAGATCAATTGAAATTTTATAGCAGACCTCAACGAACAACATGAGTTAAAGTTAATCAAAACTTTTAAATCGAAGCGTCCGGTCTCACTAGTCGCTTTTTTGTTTTGATTGAATATTAATTGATTAAATATTGAATATATCCACAATGATCTCGTTCCTAATCATCTCTTTATAACCATTCGATGTTACACTTTGCTAAATAACGAATGCAAACTATAAACTTTAATGTAAATAAAGCTTTGACCTGTTAAGGGGGTTAATTTCTGAAAACTTTTTTACTTGTACATTATTCTAACCATGCAGATTTCAATGTAGTACACTTGAGTTATAGAGACTTTCAATGGAATATCCGAATTTATGTTATTTCATATGGCATTAACCAGTTTTAAATTAACTGAAAATTTAACAAGATATAGATGATTCAAAGTCCATATGCTGCTAACAAATAATAATGTAAAAAGTGAAAAACTTATTTATTGTAATGTTTTCTATTAAATGATATGATGTGTAAAGTGATATACGAGAAATAGGTATATCGGTAAGTATGGATGCTACTTTTTCTTTATGGAATATGCACGCCCTATGGCTTAGATGGTACCACTAAGCATATTCGGTTTGATTGTATTGGCAACCAGTGACCACCAAGGTGAAGGATTCCTTAATTATTCAAAAGGAGTTTTTGAATCAAAATATATCACATGAGAATGACGTGCGTGACCGACATGAGATTTTTTTGATTTTAGTTGGAGGTGACGAACCATATGACAGAATTGCTTCTACTTGAGTGCAAAACAATATAATATTAGATAAATGCAGTAAAAAAATGTTTATATTGGTGATCGGTATGCAGTGAGATACATTGGATATATATTGAAAAGGAAAACATAGGAAAAAAGTAAACTTATATTAGTCGTTGATAACAATAATACTAAATATAAGATTATCTAATTTTATATATCTCCCTTGTTCATGATTTTATACGCCCAAAGATATTGTATGTTAAAAGTCATGCAAGGAAAAAGTAGTAGGATATAATCATAATTAAAAAAAATTAAGAGTGTAACGTGCATTATCTCCTAATACTTTTGACTTAACTATATCTGTTGACTCATTAGAAATCTTACTTATAAAACCCAATACGATAAAATATAATAAGGGGGAAAAAATTGCAACGTCTATACTCACTCTCACTTATATATTTTTAAGTGGTTTGTGTTGATCTTCTTTGAAATTCGATCAAACCACTTGTTGTTTCTACTTGATCACATGATGTGAAATTCTTTTATGCTAAGTAAATATGTAAAATTTTTTAAGTAAAATGCTTGTTGTCTTCTATCATAAAAAATCTTTTGGCTTCTACCAAAAGATTCATCACATTCATTTCTTCTGCAAAACTAAGTAAACTTGTTTCGATTGGTATGTAAAACATGAACTTATATGCCTCTTAAGAGTATGAAACAATAGATCATTTTATCAATTGAAAGGACACGAGCTATATCTATTGTTAGAATTAATGATGTATCTAATCATTATTAACATTAATATGTTAATTGTAATTATGTATGATACTTCTATTTCTTCGAGAGAGATAAAACCGTTAATTTATATATTAAATGATCATTAGACAACCTTAAAACATATTTAGAACATTTTTCAACATTTTTTAGATGTAGTTTGATTGATGGATAAAAAATGTAAATGCTTAATTAGCATAGCAAGTTATTAATTTGTTACACCAACTACCATTACAAATTTTTTCTTTATTATTTGAACTTCTTTCAATCCTTTCTAGAGATATAATAAGCCCATAAACATGTAATACAATATTTGTAAGCCACGTCTTATTCTTTAAATGAAAAAAGCATTAACCAAGTATATCATATTTATTATTTTATCTTCTTTGAGATAACCACTAAGTCCATTATAGCATATTTGACTTGTCTAATTTATTTTATGCTCATCTTGTCAATTTTATAGAATACATAAATTAGATTTTGATAACAATGCTTCAAACATTTACAATCATTCATAAACTTTCTTTTACTTTTGACTGATTATATGTAAGGCCCGGTTCTTAGGACGCTTACAGTTGGTCATTCATCGCACGTAAAACATATATTTACATTTGTCTCATAAAAATATTGCAGCGGAACATTAAAATACACCTTCATTTCTATATAAATGCTTTTGCAAGTTAATACAACATTCGTTACAAAATAGCTTGTTCGCATTACAATGCAAAAACATTAATCAAAAGAATGTCATCCCAAAAAGAGCTGAGTAGCTTCACGGTGCCATCCTCAGCAAACTTTACCTGCCAACTGGAAAACATATAAAAAGTCAGCGTTGCTGAATGAGTTCTAGTTTTTAGTATAAAACATACTTTACTTTCATATAAAACCTTTCGTTACTTTAACATGATCACACATCATACGTACGCATAGACAATATCATTATTATCTTTTTCATTCATTCCTTCGTTCATTCGTTCCATTTAACTTACTTGCGCATCGGACATCATCCATACCAATACCATATGCTACACCCCAATTAGTCTCAGCTACCGGGCCGAAGCAATAAATGAACAGCTAAACGTATGCCACGGTACTAGGGGTAACCGATCAGTCTTAGCTACTGGGCCGAAGTCAATAAATGAACAGCTAAACGTATGCCACAGTACTAATAATGACTGATCAGTCATAGCCACTGGGCCGAAGTCAATAAATAAACAGCTAAACGTATGCCACAGTACTAAGGGTAAGCGGTAGAGGTTCTACATTAATGGTCAATCACAAAGAAGGACCCGTTATCCGATGCATGCAAGACGTGTCATTTCTTTCCACTTTACATTTCATAATACTTCATTTCATTCATCATAATACGTAAAGCCATAGGAAAGATAATCATACATCATAATAAGGAACATTTCATACACATTCGTCATCATCATACAGGGCAACATCATACATACATAACATGCATAAACATGCAACATCATCCTCATCATCATGCCCTACATGCTCTCTAAGGCCATAACAGTCACCTTACATGCTTTTACGAGAAACTTTATGTCAAACTTACATCTGCACTTTCCCCCGAGAGCTAGAAGTCTAACTACACTATCCTTCGGGTGCAACAGCTCTATTCGTGCGTATGGACACCCTTCGTCGCATGGCCTCCATGCGACTGAACCTCATGCGATTGGACTCAAGCGGATGAACATCTATGCGAATGAGCATCCAGTCGTGCGTATGGACCTTGTGTGAATGGGACTACTGCGAATGGGCACCTATGCGACTGACCTCATGCGAATGGACTCGTGCGACTAAGCATCTATGCGACTGAACATTCAATCGTGCAATCCCCATGCGACTGGACTCCCAGTCGTGCGACTGAAGCCTTAGTCGTGCGATTGAACCCTCAATCGTGCGAATGAATCCCAATCGTGCGAATGACCCTCAATCGCCTCTCAATCGGCTGTATGGCCTTCATTCGGTCGCCTAGCCCTAGCTGATGCAGAATGGAGTTCATCCCGAACCCAATCTGCCATTTTCGGCCTCCAAGCTCATCCAAACCCATTCTAAGCCTAAATTAACCCTCCTGGACCTTAGGAATGCATACCATAACACATACAAGCACACACAAGCCCGAAATCATACTCTAAACACATCATACACATCTCACCCAAATGGGTCAAACACACACACATACAAAAACAGGTTTCAATGCTTTCCAGCCCCTAAATCGGTTGAAAACAAGTAAAAGTGGGGTCCTAGAACTCACACAATCGAGCACAAGACAAGGGCTTCGATTTGGCTTGCTACTCGACGAATTTGGACACCCGAATCACCCGAAACAACCCCTTTCTTCCTCTTTTTCTCTTCTCCTTTCCTTCTTTCTCTCTCTAGATGGCTGAAATTGTGGTGTATGGGGAGAGTGGGCTGCCCTCTCCCTACAATATCACCACATTCCCCAACTTTCTTCGTTGGCGAGTTTGGTCCCTCGACTTTGGACTTTATTTTCTTTTCTTTCTTCGCCGGCTTCAAAATAATAAATTTCCGGGTGTTACAAGTCCACCCCCTTAAATAGGTTTTGTCCCCGAAACCTGTTATTCCTCGAACAACGTGGATAATGCTGTCTCATTTCTTCCTCAGTCTCCCACGTTGACTCGGATCCCTTCCTGTGCTTCCAATGTACACGCACAAGAGGAACCACTTTATTCCTTAGCCTTTTCTCCTTTCGGTCGATGATTGTACACTGGTTGCTCCACATAATTGAGCCGTTCGTCTACCTCGATATCCTCCAGTGGAACAATCATATCTTCATCAGCTAAGCACTTCCTTAGATGAGATACATGGAATGTCGGGTGGATTCCACTTAACTCATCTGGTAACTCCAGCCTATAGGCCACCTCTCCTACTCGAGCAATGATTCGGAAATGCCTATATATCTTGGGCTCAACTTGCCCCGCTTTCGGAATCGGATAATACTCTTCCAAGGTGAGACCTTCAACATAACACGGTCACCCACCTGGAACTCAATCGGCCTGCGTCGTTTGTCAGCATACGACTTCTGTCTATCTTTGGCTGCCTTCATGAAGGCTTTAATCTTCTCAAGCTTCTCAGTCGTGGCCTCGATTACCTCGACGCTCCCCAATTCCTTCTGACCAATATCACCCCAACAAACGGGTGTTCTGCATCTCCTACCGTATAGCATCTCATATGGAGGCATACCAATGCTAGCGTGATAGCTGTTGTTGTATGAGAATTCGGCTAACGGTAGGTGGTCATCCCAACTTCCACCAAAATCAATCACACATGCTCGAAGCATGTCTTCTAGTGTCTGAATGGTCCTTTCTGACTGACCATCAGTCTGGGGAAGATAAGCCGTGCTAATATGTAACCTCGTCCCAATAGCGTCGTAGAACTTCTTCCAGAATTTAGATGTAAACCAAGTGTCGCGATCCGACACGATAGACACCGGCACACCATGACGAGTCACAATCTCCTTGATGAACAGATCAGCCAACCTCTCAGATGAATATGTCTCGCGGATAGGAAGTGAGCACTCTTCGTCAAACGATCAACTATCACCCATATGGCATCGTACCCTTTCGGGGTACGCGGCAGCTTGGTAACGAAATCCATGGTGATGTGCTCCCACTTCCATTCCGGTATATCCAAAGGTTGTATCTTCCCATATGGCTTTTGATGCTCGGCCTTCACCTGTAAGCAAGTAAGGCACTTACTCACATACTCCTCCACATCACGCTTCATACCTGGCCACCAATAATCTTTCTTCATATCATGGTACATCTTCGTGGCACCAGGATGAATGGAGTACCGAGTCTTGTGAGCTTCATCCATTATCTTCCCCGTAGATCCCCAAAACGAGGAATCCACACACGATCGAATCGGGTTCTAACACCGAGTGTGTTTTCACCCAATTCTCCAACCAGACCTCTCATTCTTTCAGAGTCAAGATGATCTTCTTTCAGCGCCTCATCTTGAAACTCTTTAACCTGCTTCATTACATCAGAGGTCATGATCAACTGATACGCTTTCACCCGAATCGGCTCGGGCCTCTCTTTCCGGCTAAGGGCATCAGCCACCACGTTGGCCTTGCCCGGATGGTAGTGGATCTCACAATCATAATCCTTTATAAGTTCCAACACCGTCTCTGCCTCATGTTCAGATCCTTCTGCTCGAAAAAGTACTTCAGACTCTTGTGGTCAGTGAATATGGTACATTTCGTCCCGTAGAGGTAGTGCCTCCAAATCTTTAATGCAAAGACCACGGCCGCCAGCTCCAAGTCATGAGTAGGATAATTGACCTCATGAACCTTCAACTGTCGGGATGCATAGGCTATAACCTTTCCTCTCTGCATTAACACACACCCCAACCCCGAGTAAGAAGCATCGGAATAAACCACCAGATCTTCACTTCCATCGGGTAACGACAGAACAGGAGCTTGAGTCAATCTCGCCTTCAATTCTTCAAACGCCTTCTCTTGAGCTTGACCCCATACGAACTTCACCTCTTTTCGGGTCAACTTAGTTAGTGGAGAAGCAATCTTGGAGAAGTCTTGGATGAATCTTCTATAGTAGCCCCCCAAACCCAAGAAACTACGAATCTCGGATGGCGTCTTTGGTGACTTCCATTGCATAACCGCCTCCACTTTCGCCGGGTCCACCATAATCCCGTCAGGATTCACCACGTGACCCAAGAACTGAACTTCGCGCAACCAGAACGCGCACTTGGAGAATTTTGCATACAACTTCTCCTTTCTCAACGTTTCTAGAACCTCCCGAATGTGGCCGGCATGCTCTGCTTCGCTCCTCGAGTAAATCAGGATATCATCAATAAACACAATCACTGATTTATCCAACATAGGCCGACACACACATTCGTCAAATCCATAAAAGTAGCTGGCGCATTGGTCAAACCAAAAGACATGACGAGGAACTCGTAGTGACCATAGCGCGTAGGAAAGCTGTCTTAGGAATATCTTGCTCCTTCACCTTCAACTGATGATAACCAGACCGGAGGTCTATTCTCGAAAACCAACTGGCACCCTGAAGCTGATCGAACAAATCATCTATCCTCGGTAAGGGGTATCGGTTCTTTACTGTCAACTTGTTCAGCTCGCGGTAGTCGATGCACATCCTCATACTACCGTCCTTCTTCTTTACAAACAGGACCGGAGCACCCCAAGGAGAGATACTCGGTCTAATGAACCCCTTATCAAGCAGCTACTGCTCCATCAACTCTTTCATCTCGGTCGGAGCCAACCGATACGGTGCCTTGGTGACAGGTTGGGCACCCGGCATCAAATCAATCTGAAACTCAATCTCTCTGTCAGGTGGCACTTCTGATAAGTCTTCTGGGAACACATCTGGAAAGTCACACACAACCGGTACATCGGCTAGTTGTGGTGTTGGCGTATCCACATCCTTTACATAGGCCAAGTAGGCACTACATCCACGCCTCATACACTTCCCCGCCACCGCCATCGAGATCACTTTCGGAATCGTAGTAACCCGATCACCATAAACCGTCACTGCACTAGCGTCAGGCGCCGATAACCGAATCATCTTCTTGCGACACACAATGTTCGCCTCGAAGTCCGCTAACCAATCCATCCCAAGAACCAAATCAAAACCACCTAAGGTCATCACGAACGGTCTAACAGGAAACTTATGACCCTCGAGTTCCACATCACAATTCTCTATCATCTCAGAAATCCTGGTAGACTTACCTATGGCAGTTTCTACATCAAAGGGCGCATCGACATGTCTACTACTAACAGGCAGCTTAGCACAGAAAGCAGCAGAAATAAAACTCTTACTAGCACCAGAATCAAATAACACAGAAGCGAAAGTTTGGTTCACCAGAAACGTAACCGGACACGACATCAGGGTCCGTTCTAGCCTCCTCCTGTGTCATGGTGAATGCCCTGGCGCTCGCCCTCGGTCCATCACCTCCCGTCCTCTTTGCCCCTGAACTCTCAGCCCTCGGCTTCTTACAATCCCTGCTCATATGACCAGTTTCCCCACAGTTAAAACATTTGCCCGACAGGCAATCCTTCGCCATATGCCCTGTCTTCCAACACTTGAAGCACACATTCAAACCCAGCCTGCATTCTCCCGCATGCTCCCTTCCACACTTGCCACACCTCCTTGACCCCGCTCCCGGTGTGGCCACGCGGCGGTCATCCACCCATGCCTTTTTGTTACCCGTCGAGGCATCACCCCGACCAAACCTCTTCCCGTTCCAGTTTCGGTCACCACCACCCTTCCTATTCGCTTCGACCACCACCACTCCCCTATCATCATAAAGTCTTCCGGCCAAATCGACCGCCGACCTAAACGTACTTGGCCGAGCGGCGATCATATGCCGGCGAACATCCACTGGTAAACCCTAAATGTACCTCTTGATCTTCCGAGAAAGAGGCGTCACCTGATCCGGCACCAACCGTGCCATCTCGTTGAACTTGGTAGTGTATTGCTGGTGTGTCATGGATCCCGCCTCCAGCTGCAGGAACTCCCTCTCAATCTTATCCATTTCCCTGTGAGGACAGAACTCCTCAATCACCATCTTCTTCAGTTCGGGCCACCTCATTCTCCCGATTGCCCGATTACCCTCCGCTTGGACAATGTTGTCCCACCAGCATAGTGCCGAGTCCACAAATGAATGGGTGGCAAACTTTACTTTTTGATCTTCCCGGCACTCGCTGATGTCGAGAACAGCCTCCATTTCTCTCACCCATCGGTGAGCAGCGGCAGCATTGCCATTACCGTCAAAAGTAGGGGGCTTGCATCTCATAAACACCCCGTAGTTACAGTCTCGTGCCACCTCTCACACAGGCTCCTCTTCCTCTTCTTCCTTATTATCGGAGAAAATCGTTTCAGGCTCCGGTTGCTCCCTTGAGGCTCGGTTTCTCTCCTTCCTTTCCCCTTCCTTCATAGCCTTCATGACTTCGGTCACCACAGACGGTAAAATTGTCTGCATGACCTGATGTACTTCCTCCACAACAGCCTCCTTTATCGAGGCCCTCAAGTTCGCACTCTCATCCCCAATTTCTGGATAAAGAGTCTCAGGTTCTGCAGAAACCTCTTTCTCAGCTCTAGGCCTTCCTCTTTTTGGGCGTGGTTCAGCATCAGGGCCACCACGGCCTCCACCCCTAGAAGCTCTAGAAGATCTACCACCAGCCATTCTCTATCACACTGAAAGATTCAAACACCAACACGGTCATTCAAGGAAACATTTATGTCAAGTATAGTAAGTCCCTAATTACAGTGGCCAGTTATGATTAGCCACTTACTGTACTCTTCATACCCCAAGTATAACCTGTCCTGACTACATCAGTATTCAAATCTACATACAACACATAACCATATACCATGCGCACATAAACCGGTTAACTTTAAGAAAATACCTGATGGCACGCAGCTACTCAGTTTGGCATCCCATTCCCCATTCGTCTCATTCTCAGTTTAAGTTAAGGTTTATTTTGAAAATTTACCCATTTCACTTAAACTTTGGCTCTGATACAAACTTGTAAGGCCCCGTTCCCGGGACGCTTACAGTTGGTCATTCATCGCACGTAAAACATATATTTACATTTGTCTCATAAAAATATTGCAGCGGAACATTAAAATACACCTTCATTTCTATATAAATGCTTTTGCAAGTTAATACAACATTCGTTACAAAATAGCTTGTTCGCATTACAATGCAAAAACATTAATCAAAAGAATGCCATCCCAAAAAGAGCTGAGTAGCTTCACTGTCACACCCCAACCATGACGGCGGAAACGTCGAAGTGTGAGGGTTAAGATTGTTCACAGCCACATAACACTATGTTAAAATATAAATGCCATTAACCAATTGTTTTTCAAACATCACAATCATCCACGTCTTACAAGAAAACAATAAACAAAGAAAAAGAATCCAAATGTTTATTTAAGTCTAGGTCCATATCCTAAGCTTAAGCATTTCTTCAATCATCATTAAACTTGCACATTACCTGAAACATGTTGAAAATAAAGTCAACTAACAAGTTGGTGAGTTCTCATGGTTTTAAAATACAATAAGTATATATCATGAGAGAGAATGTGGCAATTCTAGTCAATGGTCACAAGATAGTAAGTATATAGAACATGCATAGTTACAATCAAACCTTGACTGAATAATATGAATAAGCATGATTAGCTAAGTGTATTTGGTTCCCTAGTGCACAAGCATACGGCTCCTAGGAGTCGGCAATACATCGACTTTAGCACCAAATAGGCTTGTCAGGCCCAAAGATCTAAGACTTCGCCAGGCTAGATATAGTTAATGATTGCACACATATGACTCATCTCATATATAACTTAACACATTCAAATAACCACGACTATGTAAAGAATTGCACGTGCATAATAAGTATCAAGCGTGTAAGAGTATGTTTGTATAACCAACATGTTTCACCCCAAAAGGTGCAAAATATAAGTAAACGGGGCATAAGAACTCACTTGTTAATAAGGGTTTGAAGATGAAATAAGAATAACCACGAATAAGATCCAACACAAACGTCACAACACACCTAAACGAAATAAAGTAGCGCGTTATAATTTGTTTGATGATTAATTGTAGGTCTAATAGGATTTAATAATTATTCGTATCTATTATATGTTATTGATGCGATCGGATAAATGGAACGAATGGATTTTTATACTTTGAAATAGTTAATTATTTGCGCGTGTGAGAAAGAATAAGTACAACTTGATTTAATTGTACGTTTAATCGATTTATAATATTGTATATTATAATAAGTGATTTAGCTATTATAAAGAGCTATGTAAATATATATATATATATATATATATAGGTATAAATAACTAAACAATTTAATTGTTTGAATATATATATATATAAATATACAAGTATTATGTTCACACATTTCTTTTGTATTTTTTTGAAATACAATAATGTATTTATAAATACAAAGGTATTTTATAAAAATTCATTTAGTCACAAATTAATTAAACAAAAATAAAAAGAATAATCTGCATTTTATAAAATTATTTTTAGAAATTTTCAGAAAAAGTTAAATAATTAAAAAGAAGTGAAGAAAAGGAAGAAAATTTGAAAAGAAAAAGGGAAAAGGGAAAAAGGGGGTTGCCCGGGGTCGAACCCGGGACCTCCCTTGGAAACTAGGGCGCAGGAACCAGTGAACCAGGGCCAAGGCCTTGGTTTCACTTTGGTTTGTATTAAATTTAAGCTCTGCCTCTCTGGTTTCCCCCAAATTGTATGAACCCTAGGTTCAACAGGGTCAAAATTGACCTCCGATTCGATGTTAAACACCCAAATAATCATGGGGCTTTTGATCCCTGGACCAAATCGAGTCAATAACAGGTTCTAATTACCTGTTTCGATTAAGCTTTGTGTGATTTCAAGATCGACTCAAACTTCGGGTGTTCGCGAATTGGGGCTTCTTGATCGAGGAGGTTTTTGGTGAAATTGGAGGTTCAGGGAGTTTAGGAACTCCACAATGAACCGAAAGGCCACAATATATAGGTTTGATTTCATGGATTCGAGCTTAACTCGTTTGATTTTGAAACCGCGTTCCCGTTTACCAAATTTGAGAGATTCGAGCTGTAATTGTGTAATTATAATTGATTGATTGATTGTTTAGGACGCGTATTAAGTTTAGAAATGATTAATTTGATTCAATTTTGTGAAATTGGCAAGATTCGATTCGGATTTTGGTAAGGTTTAGGCACGGGTTCGGTTTTGAAAAAGAACGAGCGGAAATTTCAAATTGGAGTTGGGTTTGGGTTCGAAACCCATAGTCGAAGACGAGGGGCGGTTTAATTGGATCAAATCGGTTTTTAAAATGGGGTTTGGAGGCTTGCCGGAGCTCGGCCGGAGCTCGCCGGAGCCGGCAGCCGGAAAATCGGGGGGGGGGGGGGGGGTTTGGTTTGATAATTTACACCAGCAGTCCCTGCAGTTTGGGCGGTTTACATATTGACTCCCGAAGTTTGGGCGCATGAGTTTTAAACTTTTGATTACAAGTTTGAAAAATTACCGAACACCCCCATACTTTGAGTTTTAAAGAAAATTGTTTTTATTATTATTGTTATTATTATTATTATTATAAAAGTTATTATTAGTATTATTATTATTATTAGAGATTATTATTTTTATAATAATTCTTATTATTATTATTATTAACATTTTTTTTTTGTTAAATTCATTTTAAGCATTATTATTACCATTGATAATATTGATAACTATTATTTGTAAGGTTACAATCATTTTAAGCATTATAATATTAAGTTTTGTATAACACTTTGTTATTAATCACCAATAACTAAATTTGTTAACCAACAATAAGTTTACTAAGCAGAACAAGTCCTCAAAGATTCAAAACGACAAACAAGGCCCATACAAGAAGTAACGATGCTAACTTTTTAATTAATGCAAAAATACAGGATGTTACATTCACGGTGCCATCCTCAGCAAACTTACCTGCCAACTGGAAAACATATAAAAAGTCAGCGTTGCTGAGTGAGTTGTAGTTTTTAGTATAAAACATACTTTACTTTCATATAAAACCTTTCGTTACTTTAACATGATCACACATCATACGTACGCATAGACAATATCATTATTATCTTCTTCATTCATTCCTTCGTTCATTCGTTCCATTTAACTTACTTGCGCATCGGACATCATCCATACCAATACCATATGCTACACCCCAATTAGTCTCAGCTACCGGGCCGAAGTCAATAAATGAACAGCTAAACGTATGCCATGGTACTAGGGGTAACCGATCAGTCTTAGCTACTAGGCCGAAGTCAATAAATGAACAGCTAAACGTATGCCACAGTACTAATAATGACTGATCAGTCATAGCCACTGGGCCGAAGTCAATAAATGAACAGCTAAACGTATGCCACAGTACTAAGGGTAAGCGGTAGAGGTTCTACATTAATGGTCAATCACAAAGAAGGACCCGTTATCCGATGCATGCAAGACGTGTCATTTCTTTCCACTTTACATTTCATAATACTTCATTTCATTCATCATAATACGTAAAGCCATAGGAAAGATAATCATACATCATAATAAGGAACATATCATACACATTCATCATCATCATACAGGGCAACATCATACATACATAACATGCATAAACATGCAGCATCATCCTCATCATCATGCCCTACATGCTCTCTAAGGCCATAACAGTCACCTTACATGCTTTTACGAGAAACTTTATGTCACACTTACATCTGCACTTTCCCCCGAAAGCCAGAAGTCTAACTACACTATCCTTCGAGTGCAACAGCTCTATTCGTGCGTATGGACACCCTTCAGTCGCATGGTCTCCATGCGACTGAACCTCATGCGATTGGACTCAAGCGGATGAACATCTATGCGAATGAGCATCCAGTCGTGCGTATGGACCTTGTGTGAATGGGACTACTACGAATGGGTACCTATGCGACTGACCTCATGCGAATGGACTCGTGCGACTAAGCATCTATGCGACTGAACACTCAGTCGTGCAATCCCCATGCGAGTGGACTCCCAGTCGTGCGACTGAAGCCTTAGTCGTGCGATTGAACCCTCAATCGTGCGAATGAATCCCAATCGTGCGAATGACCTCAATCGCCTCTCAATCGGTCGTATGGCCTTCATTCGGTCGCCTAGCCCTAGCTGATGCAGAATGGAGTTCATCCCGAACCCAATCTGCCATTTTCGGCATCCAAGCTCATCCAAACCCATTCTAAGCCTAAATTAACCCTCTTGGACCTTAGGAATGTATACCATAACACCATACAAGCACACACAAGCCCGAAATCATACTCTAAACACATCATTTGCATCTCAGCCAAATGGGTCAAACACACACACATACAAAAATGGGTTTTCAATGCTTTCCAGCCCCTAAATCGGTTGAAAACAAGTAAAAGTGGGGTCCTAGAACTCACACAATCGAGCACAAAGACAAAGGCTTCGATTTGGCTTGCTACTCGACGAATTTGGACACCGAATCACCCGAAACACCCATTTTTTTCTCTTTTTCTCTTCTCCTTTCTTTCTTTCTCTCTCTAGATGGCTGAAATTGTGGTGTGTGGGGAGAGTGGGCTGCCCTCTCCCTACACATATCACCACATTCCCCAACTTTTCTTTGTTGGCGAGTTTGGTCCCTCGACTTTGGACTTTATTTACTTTTCTTTCTTCGCCGGCTTCAAAATAATAAATTTCCGGGTGTTACATTATATAGTCATCAACAATTTTGACGGCTTAGCTTTCTAACTCCACATTCATTTCTTTAACATATGTAACAATTTCTTGATATTTAAAATCCATAATATACTATTCTTTTATATATATTTGTTGAGATATCATAATCATTAGGTACAATTTCATTGTGTATGTTTACACGTGCACAGGTATGAAATCTTTAATATGCGTAGTTTTTTAATTCGTTAGAAATTTTAATCGTATTCAAGTTATCGGCGTATAAAAAATTAATATTGTATTCATATCAAATGTCTATAAAATGCATATTTATTATTTTTTGTATTGCATCATGACTAATGAGATATTAGAATGTCATGCATCCACCACCAGACAATACGTGCCCTCGTAATTTATTATAGCTCTTTGCGAAAAACTTGTGCCACCATCTTTTCTTATTTTAATATTATCTTTTAATTCATAGTTTTGTATAAAATCAACGTTTATATACAATATTTAGAGAATGCAAATCTACCTTATTTTCATCCTTTTTATTTGGCTAATCATTTCAGTATTTTAATTCATAGGCATATCTAGTTCTTGAGCTCACTATTTTTATCATTTCAAGCGTTATATCACAGGTGAAGATATCATCGACGTTGATTTTCTTTTGATATCATACATTTTAGACTTGATATAGGACTGTTTTTTTTATTATTTTCGGGTACGTAAGTTTCTTTTAAAACCATCATGTATAATGTCTCTTTAATAGACATTTTTACTATTACATCACCTTGACCATATTCAATACTTGCTCTATTTTTCTAAAAAAAATTATCTTTAAAATCAACCGGTCTATCACGCTTCAAAATTGTATTAGTCATTACCAATATGCGATTATTCTAGTGGGACACCACATTACTATTTAAAATATGTGACTTTGTCACTATTATTAAGGTTAATGATTGCAATTGGTAATTGATTTGCCAATATTTATAAATAAATAATCCTTAAAACTTTTAGTTTATATTTTTTTAACTTGAGGATCAAGATGATACAATGATAATTCTTTTTAAAGTAGTTCACTTTCTTACTACTCACTACAATAAACGCAAGCAAGAGCGGCGACACTATTAGCGGCGACACCTTTACCGGCGACATGTTGCTGCTAAAGATTGGCGATCCACCGTTTATTTATTGACTCATATCTAGTCGTTCATCAGCCATTTAGATCTAACCGATGTGGTTAAATCGTACTTCATCATTAGCGGAGACGCCTTTAGCGGGGACGAGTCGCCGCTAATGCTCGATTATATACTCGGGACTTATATGCTCTTTTCACTTTCCCTCCACACATCCCACAGCCTCCTCCCTGCGACCAGCCACAACCGACGCCACCACTCCAACCGGACCGCAGCCACCACCCACCGTAGCCACCACCATCCGACCGCAGCCACCACCATCCGACCGCGAGCCGACCACCGGCCACAACCACGAGCCGACCACCATCGCCGCTTCTGCTCCTGTTCCGTCGCCGTTACTACAAAGATTTTGATTTCTAGATCCGGTATTTTTTTTTTTTTTTTTCTTTTTTTAAAGATTTTTGTTTTCTAGATGTTAATGCTTTAGGTGGTGCTTAATTGATAAAGTTATTTGTTTGATTAGTGTTATTTTGGATGAGATAACATGTAATTTATGATTTAAGTTTTGATTAGTTGATAGGTATATGTTAAAACCATATTAAAGATGTAATTGCTTAACTTTTGGACTAATTGGATTAGGATTAAAAGTCATATTTGTTGAAACTATATTTAGGATGAGAAACTAAATTTGTTGATATAAGCTTTAAGTTTGCTTAATATTTGAACTATATGGATTTGGGTATTTTGTTATTTAGTTGGTTATAATTAGTTGAAATTATATAAAACATGTATTTTAAACTATTAAACCATTTAGTTGACAAACTATTTTAAACTGTTAAAACACAACACAACTTAGATGTGATGCATATAGAGAAAAATGTGTGTGATAGTTTGCTAGGTACTCTTCTAATGAATGAAAAGAGCAAAGATACACCAAATGCACGGGTTGACTTGAAAAAACTAAATATTCGAAGTAGGCAATGATTAGAGAAAAAAAATGGCAAGTGGTATAGCCCCCCACCCAAAATACTCATTGAAGACCAATGATTGAAAGTTATTTTGTGAGTTTATAAAAAATGTTTGATGAGGTAAGTCAATCCCAAAATGAATAAAATTGTTCATCAACACCAAACGAGGTCGAAGTTTTTGAGTCGGTGTTGGGAGAACGCCGCAGACATATTAGAGGGATTGGGCGTAAACCGTCTTCATCTACAGGGTCGAGTTCGTTTGTCCATGAGCAGGAACAAACACTTCAGACACTTTCAGAGGTATTAAAGTTATATAAGTTTTATCTTAAACGGGTCAAAATGAGTATATTTAAGTTAAATTATATAGATTTTGGTTAAAATGGGTCAAAATGATACAAACACACTTGATATAGTTAAAACCACGTTAATTTGAGTTAAAACGCGTCAAAATGGGTAAAAATAAACTTTAACTGCTTAAACTTGAAGGTGTTAAGTATATCATTGTTGGTTTATCTTAAACGGGTTAGAATGAGTAAATTTAAGTTGAATTATTTATATTTTGGTTGAAATGGGTCAAAATGATACAAACACACATTATATATTTAAAGTTGGATGTGTAATCTTATAATTTCTACTTTGTCAAAACACAACAACTTATAATGTATGTTTTGTTTTGTAGGCTCAAATCGCAAGTCTGTTTCAAAATGCAAACTTTATGTCTCAAATTACGTAGCTTATTGCCTCCCAAAAAGCTACACAATAAGCTGATGAAGATGATTCGGACGAGGACGATGAATATGATAATGGTTAAGTAGTTTAAGTTTGTTTATTGACATTTAATGTTGAAGTTAAACAATGTATTTAGCATCCTTAGTTAACACTCGTAGTGGACTTCTTAATATTATTTGTATGTGTATGTTATTTATGTTATTGGGAAATCTGATTTTATTTTGATACAGGTTTATTCGGTTTTTAAAAATGAAAATTAAAAAAATAAGAAAAACAAAAAACAAAAAATTGACTATTAGCGGCGACAAATGCCGCCGTTAAAAGTCCTCCCCCCGGAATTTTTAACAAACACATATAGCGGCGACAGAATCACCGCTAATACTATTATTAGCGGCGACTCTTTAGCAGCGACATGTCGCCGCAATTACTAATAGCGGCAACAAACCCCACTAATAGCGGCGAAATATGTCGCCGCTATTCATCTTCTTCCTTGTTGTGACTTATCTCTTCCTAATATTGGGAATGGTGATTCACCAAAATGAAAATTAGTAAATTAATTCATAGAAAAAGCTATCAACAATTACTCTACTTATTTAATTATAAATATGATGCATTATCATGTTATATTCCCAACTTCATTTTATGGTTTCATATTTGTGCGTTGTGAATGACTAGTTATAATATATACTATATATACTGCATAAAAAAAAATTAGATGGAAATTATTTGGTTCTGGACCAAAAAGAACTATCATAGAGAGGAAGTATTATAACTTGTTAGCATGATTAGAATTATTGGTAATGAATGTAAAGTCATAGTACCTAAAATAAAATTTAACTTTTGCTCTCATGATCCTTATTATTTCAGTGAATTTTGACATTTAGTGATCGCCACAAGAAAAGCAATTTCATGTGATTTTATGCTACAAGAAGTCAACACTTACTCCAATTATTATTAGAATCCATCAAATTAAAATCACCATTATTACTAAAATATGATGTCTAGATTAATGCGTTTGGGAGGAAGTTCAAATAAAAAATAATATTTGTCTAAGAAGTGTAAGAAGAAATGAGGTGGTGACATGTGACAAAACTAGAAAATAGGGTTAAGGGGTATTTTGGTCTACTAAACATTTAATCCAATTCCCTTTCTTCTCTTAAGAATTTGCATATTTTTTTACACACTCTCTTCACCCCAAAACCCTATCAACAATTAATATCAAAAAACAACCAAACCCTAAAGATCTCTCCTCGTCTTAATGTAACACCCGAAAATTTTCTTTGAAGCCGAAGAAAGAAGAAAAAGAAATAAAATTAAAAGTCGAGAGACCAAACTCGCCAACGAGAGAAACTTCGATGAATGGGAGTATAAAAGGGGGAGAGCACCCTATTCTTGCCATTTTTCAGCCAAGAGAGGGAGAAGAGAAGGAGAAACAGAGGAGAAAAGCTTGGTTCGGGTGGATTCGAGCGTGGAAATCGTCGTGTAACGGGTCAAATCGAAGCTCTACTTGACGGGATCGTTTGTGTGAGTTTTAGGACCCCTCTTTTACACGTTTTTGAATGATTTTGGGGCTGGAACACATATGAAAACCCTTTTTCGAGTTTTGGGTGTAAACCCGTTTTTATGCATGTGTGTATGTGTTTGATGCGTTTGGGGTTGGATTTCGGGCTTGTGTATGCTTGAATGATGTTATGGTAGGTGTTTCTAAGGTTTAGGATGGTTGATTTGGGCTAAAATCAAATTTGGAAGAGCTTGGAGGCCAAAAAGGGCAGTTTGCGTTCGGCTGGAACTGCATTATGCATCAGCTAGGGCTAGGCGACCGACTGGAGTGCGATTGGAGGCCATACGGCCGATTGGCGTGTGACTGAGGTCCATGCATACGATTGCCATGCGATTGGGGTCCATACCCATGATGGTCATGCGACTGAAGTTCATGTGCTTGTAAGGCATGCGATTGAAGGATTGTGCGACTGAGGTTCATTTGCACGAAGGTTATGCGACTGAGGTCCATGCGCCTGGAGGCCATGCGACTGAGGTTCATTCGCACGAAGGGTATGCGACTGAAGCCCATGCGCCTGAAGTCATGCGACTAAAGGCCATACGCATGAAAGCTATGCGACTGAGAGTCCATACGCATAGATGTCCATTCGCCCATAGGTCCATTCGAATAGGGTCCATTCGTATGATATCCATTCGCCTAAGTGTTCAGTCGCCTGGAAGGCCATGCGGCTGGAGGGTGTCCATACGCCCAAGTAGGGCTCATACGCCCGAAAGAACAACGGTTTATCTTATGACTTTCGAGGGAAGGTGCAGTTGTGGGTTTTGACTAGGGAGGTTCCCGGAAGTTCGTGTAAGTTGACCTTGAGGTCATAGATGTTATGTTGGGCATGTGATGATGATGATGTGATGTATGATTGGTGTGTGTTATGTATGTATGATGATGCCTGTATGGTGATGCTGTATGTTTATGTTTATCTTTATGTTCCTTAATATGTGTGATTATTTTCCCATGGCTTTACGTTGAATGTTAATGAATGAAACGAAAGTATTATGTAACGTAAAGTGAAAGATAATGAAAAGAGGAACATGATAAATGAATGAATGCATGCATTATAAACAGGGGTACACGCGGGGGTTCCAGTCTTTGTGACTGACCAACGTTGTGGTACATAGTGTGTAGTGATTACTCACCTTGGTGCTGGTGCCAGGCTATGTGTAGTGTGGAAGTCATTTATGAACTTCGGCCCAGTACTCGAGTTATGCATATCGTTGGGGGTGGGGTAGTGATTACTCACCTCGGTGCTGGTGCCAGGCTATGTGCAGCGTGGAAGTCATTTATGAACGTCGGCCCAGTACTCGAGTTATGCATATCGTTTGGGGTGTAATATGTGGATGGGATCTTTGTCGCTCACCTCGATGCTGGTGCCAGGCTATGTGCAGTGTGGAAGTCATTTATGATCTTCGGCCCAGTACTCGAGTTGGTGCCAGGCTATGTGCAGTGTGGAAGTCATTTATGAACTTCGGCCCAGTAGTCATATTGTTTGGGGCATAGCTGTTGACACTGATCCAGAACGTGATGATGTAACAGATGTAATGATCCTGAACCTTATCCTAGGTACTGTGGCCAGAGGTGCTGGGCACCGTGAATGAAGTTCTATGATAGGCTTAGGCCCAGTATCATGAGCATGAAGGGTAAAGTTCATGGTGTTGACGAAAAGAAAAGATGTAATAATGAGCAAACGTAAGAAAAGATGTTATAACAAATGAAGCGAATGATAATGTACCGTGCGATGATTAATGAATTAAGAATGTAACCGATGTATACCTTAGGTACTGTGACCATGAGGTGTTGTGCACTGTTATAGAAGGTCTATGATAGGCCTAGGTCCAGTACCATGAGCATGAAGGGTAAAGCTACAATGGAAAGAAAAGATGTAATAATTAACGAATGAATGAAAGTAAGAACGTATGTACGAACAAAAGTTAAAGTACGAATGTAATGATGAAGATAATAATTATATTATCTATGTGTACGTATGATGTGTGATCGCATGTATGTAACGAATGGTTTTATAAAGGATGTAAAATATGTTTTATTATAAAACTAGAACTCACTCAGCAACGCTGACTTCGATGTGTTTCTAGTTGGCAGGTATGTTGCTGAGGATGGCACGGGGCGGCTACTCAGCTTGTTTTGGATGACATTCTTATGTTTAAATGCTTTTGTAATGAATGTAAATGATAATGTAAAATGGACGGTCGTATTATTTGCAAAAGTATTTTGATAAAATGAAAATGTTGTTTTTAATGTTTCCGCTGCAACGATTTATGAAAGTGAAATGTAATATTATGTTTTACGTACGATGAATGACCAACTGTAGGCGTCCCGGGAACGAGGCCTTACACTATATATATATATAGATAGATAGATATAGATATATATATATAGATATATAGATATATATATAACATATTTATATATATACATTATAGTTAAACATATATATATATATATACATATATATATATATGTAGAGAGATATATGATATCTGGTATATATAGATATCATATAGATATATAGATAGAGATAGATATACATACAGAAAGAGAGAGAGAGAGAGGACACACACACCACAGAGAGAGGAGAGACCGAGAGAGAGAGAGAGAGAGAGAGAGAGAGGAGAGATAGAGAGAGAGAGAGAGAGAGGAGAGAGAGAGAGAGAGAGAGAGAGAGAGGATGAGAGAGAGAGGAGAGAGAAGAGAGAGAGAGAGGAGAGACACAGAGAGAGAGAGAGAGAGAGGACAGAGAGAGAGAGACAGAGAGAGAGAGAGAGAGAGAGAGAGAGGAGAGAGAGAGAGAGAGAGAGAGAGAAGAGAGAGAGAGGGGAGAGAGAGAGACCTAGAGGAGAGAGACAGAGAGAGAGACAGACAGAGAGAGAGACAGAGAGAAAGAGAGAGAACTTAGGAGAGAGAAGAGATAGAGATGAGAGAGAGAGAGATAGAGACCGGACATAGAGACAGATGAGAGACATAGAGAGACAGATAGATAAGAGAGAGACAGATATATAGGAGATATATATATATATATAGATATATATAGAGATATATATATATATATATATGTAGATACATATATATATATACAGATATATAGATACATATAAATATATAATATAATATATATTATATATATAGATATATATTTATATATATATATACACACACACTACAACAAAAGAAGGCTAACGCAACCCAGGTAAAATGTTACATTAAGTCCTGATGAAAGATTGCATTACACCTAAATCAACCTTTTACCTAGGTTTGCATCAGGTGCAGTGCATTAAAACTAAAGCAACTTTTTTATTACATAATGCAACTTTTTTATGATGCAACCTTTTGAACATTCAAATGCAACTTTTTAACTTAAAATGCAACTTTTATTATAGCTTTATTTACAACAATGCAACCTTTTCCATACTCTAATGCAACCATTATTATATTTTGTTTAAAAAATGAACGTTTTATAAGGTAAATGCAACATTATTTTTACAATTTCAGTTACATATATGTAACTTGTTTACACTCAAATGCAACTTATTAGCATCATGCAAGCACTACAATTACTATTAATGTATTTGCTAATAAGGTATGCCATAACAATTTAATAATAGATAATCATAGATGGTGTCCGATGTACTTTAACATATCTGTCCAAAACTGAAAAATACAGGTAGTTAAACCAAGTTGACAAAGTACAATTATTAAAAAGTACTTAGAACATCCCGCTAGTGTTAAATTACTCGTGAACTCCAATGGCAGTTGCTCCATAAGCTTACACCATAGCTTCAAAATTTCTCGTTGGTTGTCTATAATCTTTTCGTGTAGCTTTTAACTCGGTCCACTATTTTTTTTCAACTTCAAACAATTAACATTTGAATGATTCCATTAAGGTCCCTTGGAAATCATGTATGAGTTATCACCACCATCCACTTTTCATAGTTTTGTAAGGCCCCGTTCCCGGGACGCTTACAGTTGGTCATTCATCGCACATAAAACATATAATTACATTAATTAAGAAATCATTGCAGCGGAAACATTCAAAAATGACATCACGTTTCATTATAATTACTTTTGCCAAATAATACATCATTATCCGGTTACAAAATTCATGTTTGCATTACATCACAAAAGCTATATAATTGGATGCCATCCCAAAAGAGCCGAGTAGCCTCGCCGTGCCATCCTCAGCAATCGTTTACCTGCCAACTGGAAAATGTAATAATAGTCAGCGTTGCTGAGTGAGCTCTTGTTTTATAACATAAATATACTTTACTTTCATTGAAAACCATTCCTTTATCATGCGATCATTCAACATACGTATACGCAGATAGTATCATTATTATCTTTCATCTCATTCATTATCTTCCATTCTTTTCGTTCATTCTTTCTTCCGAGTCTTTTGCGACAACATGGTCGCTCACCTCAATGGCAATCTCAATGATTGCATGCTATCCGAGTCTTTTGCACCCCTAGGGTTGCTCACCCCAATTGCCCATCACGATAGCAAGCTATCCGAGTCTTTTGCAACAACAAGGTTGCTCACCCCAAGGCAACATCACGATAGCACTTACTCGAGTCTTTTGCAACTACAAGGTTGCTCACCTCATAGGCAATCTAAATGATTGCACTTCATCCGAGTCTTTTGCAACACAAAGTCGCTCACCCCAATATATATGCTTGCAAGCCTTCTTTCGTTCATTCATCATTCCTTAATGCATGCATTCTTACTTCATGTTCCTCTTTCATTATCTTTCGCTTACATTACATAATACTTCATTCATTCATTCATTCATTATTAGCATGACATGTAAAGCCACAAGGAAGATAAGCATACATCATAATAAGGAAAATATCATACACATTCATCATCATACAGGGCAACATCATACATTCATAATATGCATAAACATGCAACATCATCATCATCATGCCCTACATGCTCTCTAAGGCCATAACCATCCTCTTACATGCTCTTACGGGTTACCTTACGTCAACACTTACATCTGCACCTTTCCCGAAGGCCAGAAGTCAAACTACACATTCCTTCGAGTGCAACAGCCCTGTTCGGGCGTATGGACACTCTTCAGTCGCATGGCCTCCATGCGACTGAACATCATGCGACTGGCTCATGGCGGATGGTCATCTATGCGAATGAACATTCAATCGTGCGTATGGACCTTGTGCGAATGGGATTACTGCGAATGGGCACCTATGCGACACCTCATGCGAATGGACTCATGCGACTATGCATCTATGCGACTGAACCCTCAGTCATGAAATCCCCATGCGACTGGACTCCCAGTCGCGCGACTGAAACCTTAGTCGTGCGATTGAACCCTCAATCGTGCGAATGAATCCCAATCGTGCGAATGACCCTAATCGCCCTCATTCGGCCGTATGGCCTTCATTAGGTCGCCTAGCCCTAGCTGATGCAGAATGGAGTTCATCCCGAACCCAATCTCCCATTTTTGGCCTCCAAGCTCATCCAAATCCATTCTAAGCCTAAATTAACCCTCCTGGACCTTAGGAATGCATACCATAACACATACAAACACACACAAGCCCGAAATCATACTCTAAACGCATCATACACATCACACCCAAATGGGTCAAACACATACACCACAAAAACGAGTTTGAACATCTTCCAGCACCCTCCTGGACTTAGGAATGCATACCATAACACCATACAACACACACAAGCCCGAAATCATACTCTAAACGCATCATACACATCACACCCAAATGGGTCAAACACATACACACAAAAACGAGTTTTGAACATCTTCCAGCCCAAAATCAGTTTTAAAACAAGTAAAAGTGGGGTCCTAGAACTCACACAATCGAGCACAAAGACAAGAGCTTCGATTTGGCTTGCTACTCGACGGATTTGGACACCCGAATCACCCGAAACACCACTTTTTCCTCTTTTTTCTTCTTTCTCTCTTCCCCTCTGAACCTGAAAATGTGGAAGTGTGGGGAGAGTGGGCTGCCCTCTCCCTACACATATCACCACATTCCCAACTTTTCTTCGTTGGCGAGTTGGTCCCTCGACTTTGAACTTTATTTCTTTTTCTTCTTCGTCGGCTTCAAAATAATAAATTTCCGGGTGTTACAAGTCCACCCCCCTTAAATAGGTTTCGTCCCCGAAACCTGTCATTCCTCGAACAAACGTGGATAATGTTGTCTCATTTCTTCCTCAGTCTCCCACGTTGACTCGGATCCCTTCCTGTGCTTCCACTGTACACGCACAAGAGGAACCACTTTATTCCTTAGCCTTTTCTCCTTTCGGTCGATGATTGCCACTGGTTGCTCCACATAATTGAGCCGTTCATCTACTTCGATATCTTCCAATGGGACAATCATATCTTCATCTGCTAAGCACTTCCTTAGATGAGATACATGGAATGTCGGGTGAATTCCACTTAACTCATCCGGTAACTCCAGTCTATAGGCCACCTCTCCTACTCGAGCAATGATTCGGAAAGGGCCTATATACCTTGGGCTCAACTTGCCCCGCTTTCGGAAGCGAATGATACCCTTCCAAGGTGAGACCTTCAACATAACCGGTCACCCACCTGGAACTCAATCGGCCTGCGTCGTTTATCAGCATACGACTTCTGTCTGTCTTTGGCTGCCTTCATGAAGGCTTTGATCTTCTCAAGCTTCTCAGTCGTAGCCTCGATTACCTCGACGCTCCCCAATTCCTTCTGACCAATATCACCCCAACAAACGGGTGTTCTGCATCTCCTACCGTATAGCATCTCATATGGAGGCATGCCAATGCTGGCGTGATAGCTGTTGTTATATGAGAATTCGGCTAACGGTAGGTGGTCATCCCAACTTCCACCAAAATCAATCACACATGCCCGAAGCATGTCTTCCAGCGTCTGAATGGTCCTTTCTGACTGACCATCAGTCTGGGGATGATAAGCCGTGCTAATATGTAACCTCGTCCCCATAGCATCGTGGAACTTCTTCCAGAATTTAGATGTAAACCGAGTGTCGCGATCCGACACAATAGACACCGGCACACCATGACGAGTCACAATCTCTTGATGAACAGATCAGCCAACCTCTCAGATGAATATGTCTCGCGAATCGGTAGGAAGTGAGCACTCTTCGTCAAACAATCAACTATCACCCATATGGCATCATACCCTTTCGGGGTACGCGGCAGCTTTGTAATGAAATCCATGGTGATGTGCTCCCACTTCCATTCCGGTATATCAAAGGTTGTATCTTCCCATACGGCTTTTGGTGCTCGGCCTTCACCTGTAAGCAAGTAAGGCACTTACTCACATACTCCACCACATCGCGCTTCATACCCGGCCACCAATAATCTTTCTTCATATCATGGTACATTTTCGTGGCACCAGGATGAATGGAGTACCGAGTCTTGTGAGCTTCATCCATTATCTTCACCCGTAGATCCCCAAAACGAGGAATCCACACACGATCGAATCGGGTTCTAACACCGAGCGTGTTTTCACCCAACTCTCCAACCAGACCTCTCATTCTTTCAGAGTTAAGATGATCTTCTTTCAGTGCCTCATCTTGAAACTCTTTAACCTGCTTCATTACGTCAGAGGTCATGATCAACTGATAGGCTTTCACCCGAATCGGCTCGGGCCTCTCTTCCGACTAAGGGCATCAGCCACCACGTTGGCCTTGCCCGGATGGTAGTGGATCTCACAATCATAATCCTTTATAAGTTCCAACCACCGTCTCTGCCTCATGTTCAAATCCTTCTGCTCAAAGAAGTACTTCAGACTCTTGTGGTCAGTGAATATGGTGCACTTCGTCCCGTAGAGGTAGTGCCTCCAAATTTTAATGCAAAGACCACGGCTGCTAGCTCCAAGTCATGAGTAGGATAATTGACCTCATGAACCTTCAACTGTCGGGATGCATAGGCTATAACCTTTCCTCTCTGCATTAACACACACCCCAATCCCGAGTAAGAAGCATCGGAATAAACCACCAGATCTTCACTTTCATCGGGTAACGACAGAACAGGAGCTTGAGTCAATCTCTCCTTTAATTCTTCAAACGCCTTCTCTTGAGCTTGACCCCATACGAACTTCACATCTTTTCGGGTCAACTTAGTCAGTGGAGAAGCAATCTTAGAGAAGTTTTGGATGAATCTTCTATAGTAGCCCTCCAAACCCAAGAAGCTACGAATCTCGGATGGCGTCTTTGGTGACTTCCATTGCATAACCGCCTCCACTTTCGCCGGGTCCACCATATCCCGTCGGGATTCACCACGTGACCCAAGAACTGAACTTCGCGCAACCAGAACGCGCACTTGGAGAATTTTGCATACAACTTCTCCCTTCTCAACGTCTCTAGAACCTCCCGAATGTGACCGGCATGCTCTGCTTCGCTCCTCGAGTAAATCAGGATATCATCAATAAACACAATCACTGATTTATCAACATAGGCCGACACACACGGTTCATCAAATCCATAAAAGCAGCTGGCGCGTTGGTCAAGCCAAAAGACATGACAAGAAACTCGTAGTGACCATAATGCGTACGGAAAGCTGTTTAGGAATATCCTGCTCCTTCACCTTCAACTGATGCTAACCAGATCGAAGATCTATCCTTGAAAACCAACTGGCACCCTGAAGCTGATCGAACAAATCATCTATCCTCGGTAATGGGTATCGGTTCTTCACTGTCAACTTATTCAGCTCGCGGTAGTCGATGCACATCCTCATACTACCGTCCTTCTTCTTTACAAACAGGACCGGAGCGCCCAAGGAGAGATACTCGGTCTAATGAACCCCTTATCGAGCAACTCTTGCAGCTGCTCCATCAATTCTTTCATCTCGGTCGGAGCCAACCGATACGGTGCCTTGGCGACAGGTTGGGCACCCGGTACCAGATCAATCTGAAACTCAATCTCTCTGTCAGGTGGCACTCCTGATAAGTCTTCTGGGAACACATCTGGAAAGTCACACACAACCGGTACATCGGCTAGTTGTGGTGTTGGCGTATCCACATCCTTTACATAGGCCAAGTAGGCACTACATCCACGCCTCATACACTTTCCCGCCACCGCCATCGAGATCACCTTTGGAATCGTAGTAACCCGATCCCATAAACCGTCATTAAACTACCGTCAGGCGCCGACAACCGAATCATCTTCTTGCGACACACAATGTTCGCCTCGAAGTCCGCTAACCAATCCATCCCAAGAACCAAGTCAAAACCACCTAAGGTCATCACAAACGGTCTAACAGGAAACTTATGACCCTCGAGCTCCACATCAAAATTCTATAATCATCTCAGAAATCCTGGTAGACTTACCTATGGCAGTTTCTACATTGAAGGGCGCATCAACACATCTACTACTAATAGGCAGCTTAGCACAAAAAGCAGCAGAAATAATACTCTTACTAGCACCCGAATCAAATAACACAGAAGCTAAAGTTTGGTTCACCAGAAACGTACCGGACACGACATCAGGGTCCGTTCTAGCTTCCTCCTGTGTCATGGTGAATGCCCTGGCGCTCGCCCTCGATCCATCACCTCCCGTCCTCTTTGCCCCTGAACTCTCAGCCCTCGGCTTCTTACAATCTTTGAGCACGTGACCCTCTTCACCACAGTTAAAGCATCGAACCGTACGACAGTCCTTTGCCATGTGCCCCGCCTTTCCACACCTGAAGCACAAGTTCGACCCAAACCTGCACTCCCCGCTATGCTCCCGTCCACATTTACCACACCTTCTCGATCCCGCACCCGACATAACCACACGACGATCATCCACCCGTGCCTTCTTATTACCCATCGAGGCATTGCCCCGACCAAATCTCTTCCCCTGCCAGCCTCGTTCACCACTGCTCTTTCTGCCACGATCAGTCACCACCACCGTTCTTTCATCATACAATCTTCCCGCTAAATCCACCGCCGACCTAAACGTGCTCGGCCGGGCGGCGATCATGTGCCTGCGAATATCCGCCGGCAAACCCTGTATATACCTCTTGATCTTTCGGGACAGAGGCGTCACTTGATCCGGCACCAGACGTGCCATCTCGTTGAACTTCGTGGTGTATGTTGGTGTGTCATGGTTCCCGCCTCCAGTTGCAGAAACTCCCTTTCAACCTTATCCATTTCCTGATGAGGACAAAACTCCTCGATCACCATCTTCTTCAGTTCGGGCCACCTCATTCTCCCGATCACCCGATTACCCTCTGCTTGGACAATATTGTCCCACCAGCATAGTGCCGAGTCCACGATGGAGTGGGTGGCAAACTTGACTTTCTGAACTTCTCGGCACTCGCTGATGCCGAGAACAACCTCCATTTCTCTCACCCATCGGTGAGCAGCGGCAGCATTGCCATTACCGTCAAAAGTAGGGGGCTTGCATCTCATAAACACCCCATAGTTACAGCCTCGTGCCACCTCCCGCACAGGCTCCTCTTCCTCTTCCTCCTCATTATCGGA
>CM046037.1:33662078-33699578 GCA_025215565.1 Flaveria ramosissima | reverse complement strand
ACACTTAAATAAAAAGGTTGTGTAAGGCCCCGTTCCCTGGACGCTTACAGTTGAATCCTCATCGCTCATAAAACTTATAATTACATTTAACTTTCATAAACAACGCAACGGAATCATCAAAATAAACTTATATATGCTTTTGCAAGTTAATACATTCGTTCATTCAAAACATCGTTTGTTTGCATTACAATGCAAAAACATTTAAACAAAAGATTTCCATCCAAAAGAGTTGAGTAGCCGTCCCGTGACATCCTCAGCAATCATTACCTGCCAACTGGAAACACATAAAAGTCAGTGTTGGTAAGCGAGTTCTAGTTTTATAATAAAACATACTTTTCTTTCATTAAAACTGTTCTTTACTTTTGCATGTGATCATACATCATAAGTACACATAGATAATATCATTAATATCTTCATCATTCATCCATTAACTTCCATTCATTTATACTTTCTTACTTCCGTTCGTTCGTTCATCATTACATCTTTTCTTTCCGTCAAACCATGAACTTTTACCCTTCCGTCAGTTGGTACTGGGCCGAAGCCTATTATAGACCTTCCATCACGGTGCATAGCACCTCATGGCCACAGTACCGAAGATGCGCTATGCCCTTCCGTCAGCTGGTACTGACTGAAGCCTATCATAGACCTTCCATCACGGTGCATAGCACCTCATGGCCACAGTACCGAAGGCAAGCAACAATGGTTTTATACAAATGGTCAATCACAAAGAAGGACCCCGATGTGCATCCTTCTGGGGTATCTAACCCGCACACCGTTGGGCTAACACCCTACAATGGGACGTGTCCCGACATCCAAGGCTTGCAAGACTTTTGTTACATTCCATCGTTTATTAATACATGCATTCATTCATCATGTTCCTCTATCATTATCTTCCACTTTACGTTACATAATACTTTCATTTCATTCATTAACATTCCACGTAAAGCCAAGCGAAAATAATCATACATAGTAATAAGGAACATCAACATACACAGTCAACATCATCATACGGAGCATCATCATACATACATAGCATACCACATCATACATCATCATCATCATGCCCAACATAGCCTCTATGGTCTCAAAAGTCAACTTACATGAACTACTGAGAACCTTCCATGTCAAAACTTACATCTGCACTTTCCCCCGAAAGTCAGTAAATAAACTATGTTCTTTCGGGCGTATGAGCCCTACTTGCGTGTATGGACACCCTCCAGTCGCATGGCCTTCCAGGCGACTGAACACTTACGCGAATGGACATCAGGCGAATGGACTCTATGCGGATGGACCTATGGGCGAATGGACACCTATGCGTATGGATTCTCAGTCGCATAGCTTTCATGCGTATGGACTTCAGTCGAATGACTTCAGGCGCATGGGCTTCAGTCGCATACCCTTCGTGCGAATGAACCTTAGTCGCATGGCCTCCAGGCGCATGGACCTCAGTCGTATAACCTTCAATCGCATACCTTACAAGCGCATGAACTTCAGTCGTATGACATACATGCGTATAGACCTCAGTTGCATGGCAATTGTACGCATGGACCTCAGTCGCATGCCTTTCGGCCGTATGGCCTCCAGTCGCATGCCATTCGGTCGCCTAGCCCTAGCTGATGCAGAATGCAGTTCATCCCGAACCCAATCTGCCATTTTCGGCCTCCAAGCTCTCCCAAACTCGTTCTAAGCCTAAATCAACCATCCTAAACCTTAGAAACACATACCACAATACCATTCAAGCACACACAAGCTCGAAAACAAAACCCATTCGCATCACACACAAACTCATACACACGGATTCAACACACACACTTCAAAAACGGGTTTTACTATGTGTTCCAGCCCCAAATCAGTTGAAAATGTGTAAAAGAGGGGTCCTAGAACTCACACAAACAACCCCGTCGAATAGAGCTTCGATCTAACCCGCTACACTTCAACTTTCATGCTCTAATCCACAAGAACCAAACTTTTTCCCCTTGATTTTCTCTATTTCTTCTCTCTATAGCTGAAAATGGTGAGTGTGGGGGAGGGTGTGGGCTGCCCTCCCCTCTTATTCCCCCCACTCTTTCAATCTTTCTCCCGTTTGGCAAGTTTGGTCCCTCGACTTTGGACTTTATTTCTTTTTCTTCTTTCGTCAGCTTCAAAGAAAATATCCAGGTGTTACAAGTCCACCCCCCTTATTTAGGTTTCGTCCTCGAAACCAGTTATTCCTCGAACAAACGTGGGTAATAGTGCCTCATTTCTTCTTCAGTCTTCCACGTTGACTCGGATCCTTTCCTGTGTTTCCACTGTACACGCACAAGAGGAACTACTTTATTCCTTAGCCTCTTTTCTTTTCGATCGATGATTGCCACTGGTTGCTCCACATAATTGAGCCGTTCATCTACCTCGATATCCTCCAGTGGAACAATCATATCCTCGTCTGCCAAACACTTCCTCAGATGAGATACGTGGAATGTTGGGCTCTATATAGGCCAAATCTCCTACTCGAGCAATGATTCGGAAAGGCCCTATATACCTTGGGCTCAACTTGCCCCGCTTCCTGAACCGGATGATACCCTTCCAAGGTGAGACCTTCAACATAATCCGGTCACCCACCTGGAACTCAATCGGTCTGCGTCGTTTATCAGCATACGACTTCTGTCTATCTTTGGCTGCCTTCATGAAGGCCTTGATCCTTTCAAGCTTCTCAGTCGTAGCCTCGATTACCTCGACGCTTCCTAACTCCTTCTGACCAATATCACCCCAACAGACAGGTGTTCTGCATCTCCTGTCGTATAACATCTCATAAGGTGGCATACCAATGCTGGCATGATAACTGTTGTTATATGAGAACTCAGCTAACGGTAAGTGGTCATCCCAACTTCCTTCAAAATCGATAACACAAGCACGAAGCATATCCTCCAACGTCTGAATGGTCCTTTCGGACTGACCATCGGTCTGGGGATGATAAGCCGTGCTAATATGTAACCTCATCCCCATCGCGTCGTGGAATTTCTTCCAAAATTTAGATGTAAACCGGGTGTCACGATCAGACACAATAGACACCGGCACACCATGACGAGTTACAATTTCCTTGATGAATAGATCAGCCAATCTCTCGGATGAATATGTCTCGCGGATCGGTAGAAAGTGAGCACTCTTTGTCAAACGGTCAACTATCAACCATATGGCATCATACCCTTTCGGAGTACGTGGTAGCTTCGTAATGAAATCCATGGTGATGTGCTCCCACTTCCATTCCGGTATATCCAAAGGTTGGATCTTCCCATATGGCTTCTGATGCTCGGCCTTCACTTGTAAACAAGTAAGACATTTACTCACATACTCCACTACGTCACGCTTCATACCCGGCCACCAATAATCTTTCTTCATGTCTTGGTACATCTTGGTAGCACCAGGATGGATAGAGTATCGAGTCTTGTGAGCTTCATCCATAATCTTCACCCGTAGATCCCCAAAACGAGGAATCCACATTCGTCCAAATGAGGTTCTAACACCAAGTATGTTTTCACCAAACTCCGCGACCAGACCTCTCATTCTTTCAGAGTTAAGATGATCTTCTTTCAATGCCTCATCTTGAAACTCTTTGACTTGCCTCATCACCTCCGAGGTCATGATCAACTGGTATGCTTTCACCTGAATCGGCTCGGGCCTCTCCTTTCGGCTAAGGGCATCCGCCACCACATTGGCCTTGCCTAGATGGTAGTGGATCTCGCAATCGTAATATTTTATAAGCTCCAACCATCGTCTCTGTCTCATGTTCAGGTCCTTCTCCTCAAAGAAGTACTTCAAGCTCTTGTGGTTAGTGAATATGGTGCACTTCGTCCCGTAAAGATCGTGCCTCCAAATCTTTAACGCAAAGACCACGGCTGCTAGCTCCAAGTCATAAGTAGGATAATTGACCTCATGAACTTTCAGTTGTCGGGATGCATATGCTATAACCTTTCCCCTCTGCATTAACACACACCCCAACCCCGAGTAAGAAGCATCAGAATAAACCACCAGATCTTCACTTCCATCGGGTAATGACAGAACAGGAGCTTAAGTCAATCCTGCCTTCAATTCCTCGAACGCCTTCTCTTGAGTTTGACCCCATACAAACTTCACATCTTTCCGGGTCAACTTAGTTAGTGGAGAAGCGATCTTAGAGAAGTCTTGAATGAATTTTCTGTAGTAGCCCGCCAAACCCAAGAAGCTACGAATATCGGATGGCGTCTTTGGTGACTTCCATTGTATCACCGCCTCCACCTTTGCCGGGTCCACCATAATCCCGTCAGGTTTCACCACATGACCCAAGAATTGAACCTCGCGCAACCAGAACGCGCACTTGGAGAACTTGGCGTACAACTTCTCCCTTCTCAACGTCTTCAGAACCTCCCGAATGTGACCGGTATGCTCCATCTTGCTCTTCGAATAAATCAGGATATCATCAATAAACACGATCACTGATTTATCCAACATCGGCCGACACACTCGATTCATTAGATCCATAAAGCAGCTGGCGCGTTGGTCAACCCAAATGACATCACGAGGAACTCGTAGTGACCATAACGCGTGCAAAAAGCTGTTTTAGGAATATCATGCTCTTTCACCTTTAACTGATGATAGCCCGATCGAAGGTCTATCCTTGAAAACCAACTGGCACCTTGAAGCTGATCGAACAAATCATCGATTCTCGGTAAGGGGTATCGGTTCTTTATCGTCAACTTATTCAGCTCACGGTAGTCAATACACATCCTCATACTACAGTCTTTCTTCTTCACAAACAGTACCGGAGCACCCCAAGGAGAGATACTCGATCTAATGAACCCCTTATCAAGCAACTCCTGCAATTGTTCCATCAACTCTTTCATCTTAGTAGGAGCCAACCGATACGGCGCCTTGGCAATAGGTTGGGCACCCGGTATCAAATCAATCTGAAACTTGATCTCGCGGTCAGGTGGCACTCCTGGTAAGTCTTCAGGAAATACATCTGGAAAGTCACACACAACCGGTACATCGGATAGTTGTGGTGTTGTTGTATCCACCTTCTTTACATAGGCCAAGTAGGCACTACATTACACTTTCCCGCCACCGCCATTGAAATCACTTTCGGAATCGTCGTGACCCGATCACCATAAACCGTCACCAAACTCCCGTCAGGCGCTGTCAAATGAATCATCTTCTTGCGACACACAATGTTCGCCTCATAGTCCGCTAACCAATCCATCCCAAGAACTACATCGAAACCACCTAAGGTCATCATAAACGGTCTAACAGGAAACTTTTGACCTTCTAGTTCCACATCACAGTCTGTTATCATCTCAGAAATCCGGGTAGACTTACCTATGGCAGTTTCTACATCAAAGGGCGCATCAACACGTCTACTACTAACAGGCAGCTTAGCACAAAAAGCAGTAGAAATAAAACTTCTACTAACACCAGAATCAAATAACACAGAAGCTAAAGTTTGGTTCACTAGAAACGTACCGGACACAATGTCAGTGTCCGTCCTAGCCTCCTTCTTTGTCATCGTGAATGCCCTGGCGCTCGCCCTTGGTCCCTCTCCTCCAGCCTTCTTCACCCCGGAACCCTCAGCCCTTGGCTTCTTACAATCCCTACTCATGTGGCCATCCACGCCACAGTTAAAACACCAGACCATACGACAGTCCCTTGCTACATGCCCCATCATCCCACATTTGAAGCACAAGTTCGACCCCAGCTTGCATTCCCCACCGTGCTCCTTTCCACATCTACCACACTTCCTCGAACCCGCACTCGATGTAACCACAGGGCGGTCGTCCACCCGTGCCTTCTTTTTACCCGTCGAGGCATCACCCCGACCAAACCTCTTCCCATTCCAGTTCCGATCACCACTCCCTTTCTTGCTACCTTCAGCCACCACCACCACAGCTCTCTCATCATACAACCTCCCTGCCAAATCCACCGCCAACCTAAGTGTACTCGGTCGTGCAGCGATCAAGTGTCTGCGAATATCCGCTGGCAAGCCTTGAATGTACCTTGTAATCTTTCGCGACAGAGGCATCACCTGATCCGGCACCAGACGTGCCATTTCGTTGAACTTGGTGGTATACTGCTGATGTATCATGGTTCTCGCCTCCAGCTGCAGGAACTCTCTCTCAGCTTTGTCCATTTCTCTATGAGGACAGAACTCCTCAATCACCAACTTCTTCAGTTCGGATCATCTCATTCTCCCAATAGCCCGACTACCCTCAGCTTGGACAATATTGTCCCACCAGCATAAAGCTGAGTCCACGAAAGAATGGGCAGCAAACTTTACCTTCTGATCCTCCCGGCACTCGTTGATGTTCAGAACAACTTCCATTTCTCTCACCCATCGGTGAGCAACAGCAGCAGTGCCGTTACCATCAAAGGTAGGGGGCTTGCATCGTTGAAACGCCCCATAGTTACAGCCTCGTGCCGCCTCCGGTGCAGGCTCTTCTTCTTCCTCTTCTTCATTATCAGAGAGATCCGTTTCAGGCTCCGGTTGCTCCCGTCCTCCCGAGGACCTGTTTCTCTCCTTTCTTTCTCCTTCCTTTACCGCCTTAATTACTTCAGTCACCAAAGACGGTAAGATTGTCTGCATGATCTGATGCACCTCTTCAACAACAGCCTCCTTTACCGAGGCCCTTAAGTTTGTACTCTCATCACCATCCTCCGGATGAGGGGTCTCGGGTTCCTCATGAACCACCTTTTCCACTCTAGGCCTTCCTCTTTTGGGTCGCGATTCAAAACCAGGCCCACCACGACCTCCACCCCTCGAAGCTTTTGAAGATCTACCACCGGCCATTCTCTAACACACTGAAAGATTCAAACACCAACACGGTCATTCAAGGGAACATCTCAGTTTATGTCAAGTATAGTAAGTCCCTAATTACAGTGGCCAGTTGTGATTAGCCACTTACTTTACTCTTCATACCCCGAGCATTACCTATCCTGACTACATCAGTATCTAAATCTACATACAACACATAAACCACATAACATGCACACGTAATACCGATTATCATTAAAAAAATACCTGATGGCACGCAACTACTCAGATTGGCATCCCATTCCCTTTCCGTCCCATTCTCAGTTTAAGTTAAGGTTTATTTTGAAAATTTACCCGTTTCACTCAAACTTTGGCTCTGATACCAACTTGTAAGGCCCCGTTCCCGGGACGCTTACAGTTGGATCCTCATCGCTCATAAAACTTATAATTACATTTAACTTTCATAAACAATGCAACGGAATCATCAAAATAAACATCTCATTTCATTATATATGCTTTTGCAAGTTAATACAATCGTTCATTCAAAACATCGTTCGTTCGCATTACAATGCAAAAACATTTAAACAAATGAATGCCATCCAAAAGAGCTGAGTAGCCGCCCCGTGCCATCCTCAACAATCATTACCTGCCAACTGGAAACACATAAAAGTCAGCGTTGCTGATTGAGTGAGTTTTATAAAAAAACATACTTTTCTTTCATTAAAACCGTTCTTTACTTTTGCATATGATCATACATCATACGTACACATAGATAATATCATTAATATCTTCATCATTCATCCATTAACTTCCATTCATTTATACTTTCTTACTTCCGTTCGTTCGTTCATCATTACATCTTTTCTTTCCGTCAAACCATGAACTTTTACCCTTCCGTCCGTTGGTACTGGGCCGAAGCCTATCATAGACCTTCCATCACGGTGCACAGCACCTCATGGCCACAGTACCGAAGGTAAAAATTCAGGTATACCATTGTCATGCGCTATGCCCTTCCGTCAGCTGGTACTGGACCGAAGCCTATCATAGACCTTCCACACGGTGCACAGCACCTCATGGCCACAGTACCGAAGGCAAGCAACAATGGATCTATACAAATGGTCAATCACAAAGAAGGACCCCGATTGCATCCTTCTGGGGTAGCTAACCCGCACACCGTTGGGCTAACATCCTACAATGGGGCGTGTCCCGACATCCAAGGCTTGCAAGACTTTTGTTACATTCCATCGTTTATTAATGCATGCTTTCATTCATTATGTTCCTCTTTCATTATCTTTCACTTTACGTTACATAATACTTTCATTTCATTCATTAACATTCCACGTAAAGCCAAGGGAAAATAATCATACATAGTAATAAGGAACATCAACATACACAGTCAACATCATCATACGGAGCATCATCATACATACATAGCATACCATTATCATACATCATCATCATCATGCCTAACATAGCCTCTATGGTCTCAAAAGTCAACTTACATGAACTACCGGGAACCTTCCACGTCAAAACTTACATCTGCACTTTCCCCCGAAAGTCAGTAATTAAACTATGTTCTTTCGGGCATAAGAGCCCTGCTTGGGCGTATGGACACCCTCCAGTCGCATGGCCTTCCAGGCGACTGAACACTTAGGCGAATGGACATCAGGCGAATGGACTCTATGCGGACGGACCTATGGGCGAATGGACACCTATGCGTATGGACTCTCAGTCGCATAGCTTTCATGCGTATGGCCTTTAGTCGCATGACTTCAGGCGCATGGGCTTCAGTCGCATACCCTTCGTGCGAATGAACCTCAGTCGCATGGCCTCCAAGCGCATGGACCTCAGTCGTATAACCTTCAATCACATACCTTACACGCGCATGAACTTCAGTCATATGACATACATGCGTATGGACCTCAATCGCATGGCAATCGTGCGCATGGACCTCAGTCGCATGCCATTCGGGCGTATGGCCTCCAATCGCATGCCATTCGGTCGCCTAGCCCTAGCTGATGCAGAATCCAGTTCATCCCGAACCCAATCTGCCATTTTCGGCCTCCAAGCTATCCCAAACTCGTTCTAAGCCTAAATCAACCATCCTAAACCTTAGAAACACATACCACAACACCATTCAAGCACACACAAGCTCGAAAACAAAACCCATCCGCATCACACACAAACACTTACACACAGGTTCAACACACACTTCAAAAACGGGTTTTACTATGTGTTCCAGCCCCAAATCAGTTGAAAATGTGTAAAAGAGGGGTCCTAGAACTCACACAAACAACCCCGTCGAATAGAGCTTCGATCTAACCCGCTACACTTCAACTTTCACGCTCGAATCTACAAGAACCAAGCTTTTTTCCCTTGTTTTTCTCCCTTTCTTCTCTCTATAGCTGAAAATGGTGAGTGTGGGGGAGGGTGTGGGCTGCCCTCCCCTCTTATTCGCCCCACTCTTTCAATCTTTCTCTCGTTTGGCAAGTTTGGTCCCCCGAGTTTGGACTTTATTTTTTTTCTTCTTTCGTCGGCTTCAAAGAAAATATCCGGGTGTTACAAGTTGCAATTTAAATAATTTTTGCAACTTTTTATGGAAAATGTTGCATTAGATAATTTATTGCAACTTTTATGTTTAATTAAGTTGCATTTGAATCAAATGCAACTCGATTGAAATAGGTTGCATCTAAAAAGTTGCGTTAGTTTCTTTTTCTAGTAGTGATATATATATATATATATATATATATATATATATATATATATATATATATATATATATTAGGGGGGTGTGAATTCATGTGTATATGACTTATGTACGTATCGGTCATTACGAAATTTGTAAGGTGTGGGTAATGTTTTATTAGATGTATGGGTTATATAATACAAAGTCTTATAATTAGAAAAATATAAAGAATACTTTCATGTATGATACAGACTATACGTGAATACGGAGTTTTATGTTTGTGTGAGCTTGTGTATGGTAGTACTTGTTTGTGAATTGGGAGTCAACCGATAACCGGCACTGTACCTGAACCGAGAACACGAAACCAAACGGCTGAATTATTGGCATTTAATATTAATTATATACTAAATAAAATTCAGGTTAATCGGAGACCCTAATCGTTGTACTTTCGTACTTGTTGTTGTGCATTAAAAGTGAGTTCTCAGCCCCACTTTACTACTTTCTTTGGGGTGAAAGAAACATTTGTTCTAAACGTATTTTTATTTGATCAGTATTACTGCAATGTCACTTGTTTACTAGTGTTACGCCATACTTAAGTCCTCATACTAGAACCGTTAATGTACGTACTATAACGAGGTAATTCGGAGTAGATCTAATGGGTATGACAAACCCCACCCGGGCTAGTCACGCTAGCACAACTGAATGTCAAACGAGTGTTTAATTGACCTAATTTATGTTGTTGTGACCAGGTGTTCACAGCCGAGGCCTTTATTTACATAATCTGCTTCGGTTACGAACTTCATTGACTTAGTAACTTGTTGAGTAGACTAGCTATCTACTGATACTACTTTGTTTACTGTATCTGCTCACATTATGTTTTGTTTATCAAAACCTGTGAACTCACCAACCTTGTGTTGACACTTTAGCATTTTTCTTTTAGGTGCTTAAGCGAGCATGGTTAGGATAATTACATCATTTCATTCGTCATTTGTTGGGTCAACTGAGAACATTTGCATTTTTCTACATATTACACTTATTTGATTTTGTGCGTGTTTGCGCCGTTTGAATGATAAACTAAAACGCTTCCGTAATTTCTTTCATGTTCTCATATTTTACTATGTTTTTGGGAAACTTTAACGTTAATGAGCAATTATGTTTTGTAACTGTTTTGTCGTTTGGAGTAACTAGTGGCTGAGATCCTGGTATGTCACGCGCCTCACGGTAATACCCCATTTGTGGAAATTGAGGGTTGACATCCCTTATAATTGTGTTTTACATAAGAACATTAGATAAGATCAAAGAACAACCTATAATTAAAGTTAGTTCAAGTATGTGTCTCGGGCTTAAGGATAGACATATCATACCATATGGAGCCATACTTATTTATATTGAGTCGTACTTACCCACATTGTTCTTATTCTCCCGCGTCAATGTATACTTGGCCAAATTTTCAAAGTTTGATCACATTAAACCATTAATTATCTGCTTTGGAGCTTACCATTGTGTATCTGAAATATTCATCCGCATTGACCATACTGAACAATCTTCATCCCTATTGACGCACTTAGTTTATTCTTCGCTATGTCTGCCTAAAATATTATAGAAGGAACATATGCTTTGTTATGATCAATGTCTATTACCTTAAGTTCTAGTCAATGTGTTATATAGATTTCACTGTGTTTTATCCTTTACCCAAAACTTGCTTCGTGAAAGCATTTGATTGCCTTGTTTGGTGGATTTCGTGGTCATAGTAGCTTTATTGCATGTAAGCATTTGATTGTGTTGCTTAGTGTATTGCATTGTCACGGTAGCTTTGCTTCCTATAAACACTTGATTCATTGCTCAGTGTATTTCATGGTCACTATTGTTGTAGTTCGTACAAGCATTTGAATGCTTTGCTTAGTGCATTTTATGGTCATTGTGGTATTGTACTTAGGTACAAGCATGTTACCCTGACGATGATTTCATAAAAATATGCAAGATATGTATGCATACTTATGAAATTTTCCCTAATGTAATGTGTAACTGATTACTATACTTCACTATGGTCTAAAGACTTAATACTGTATTTTTATATAAAAGCTAAAGGTCATCCTGACTTTTAGTATTCATGTAAGTAACTTCAAGAGTAGTTGAAAATGAGGTGATTTGACATGAGCAGGTTCCTAGACCAAAGACTGGCATCCCGGTTCAAAGAACTTATGTTATGAATGTTTTTTAAATAATAACTCTCTTATATAATTGATTAGTCTATGTCTGACTAGTTTAGTTGAATGACTTTTATGATTCCGCTACATTATTATATGAAAATTTTAGTTTAAAAATTGTGATTGTGAAGCATGAAACTAACTGTGAAGTCTACTTGTTACGAGGCCTTACAAGTTTTTTGTTGTAATGTTTTATGACAAATGATCATGTGTTGATGCTTGAATTCTGTTGCCACAAATGACTATTTAAAATGTAAGAATTATAGTTTTGATTTGTGAATTCCAACTGTTAAGTCATCTACAAAAACAGGCCCTACATTTTATTGTCTTTCATTAGAGTCATAATTAACCAGAACTTTACTAATAAATTCTATCAATATAAATAAATAACATATTTATTACAAGGCATTCGTAAAGTCAAAACATGTCAATGTGAGGCTAGCCCACTTGATAAACACTTTGCTTTTTAGAAGGTAGATATTGGGTTCAAACCCAAGCAAAAAGTAAATTAGTTTGTCTGTTTTAAGAGTAAGAGTAGCATAGTTTCCCATTGAGAAAAAAAAAAGGAATAGCCAAAGCATACAATACATTAGATTGTATTAAACATGTTATAATAAAACTTTACGTGATAAGATTTTAACATAACTTAGAAGCAAACACATATTTCCTTTGCATTTAGTACTGTTATTGATTTTATCCCCATTTTATCGAAGTTCTCTTGAATTTGATTTCTTTTGTCAAGAACAAAACTCATCATTGTTTTTTGTACTATAAAAAAACACTCATATTCTTCTTCAAAAAATTTTATATGCATCTATGAATTGGGCTATGGGGACTTATATCCAATATTTATTTTTTCTTTTGCGATTGAATACAAGAATGAAAAATTAAATCCTTCGAGATTTGTAGTCGTAGATGACATTGAGCCAACGCACGATATGTTGACGTTATCAATGACATTATGGAAGATATTAGAGGTGTTCGTGATGATTTTCAGGATCTGTTAGAGGAAATTTAATCAGAATTTTATTCTAGTTATATTAAGTTTTCTTCCTTGATGTTTTAACAAAGCTTATTCATATTAAGATGAAGAACAAATAGATTAATATTTTATTTGATGAACTTCTTGAGTTATTGCAATCTTAACATCTAAAAGGTTACAAAATTTTACATTCTCATTATGTAGCCCAAAAGATATTAAAAAAGATTGGTTTAGGGTATGAGTCGATTGTTTTGTAGGCTCAAATTACAAGTTTGTTTAAAGATCCGAATTTTTTTAACACAATTACATGGTTTATGGATTCGAAGAAAGCATCAAATCAACTCGATGCAGAGATTATTAGGACGAGGGGGACGGATAGTGTATCAGATGACTAGTCTATATTTGCTTTTGGTAGTTTTACATTTGACTTAAACAAGATATTGAACTACTTAACCTTTATCCCCATTGTTCGTTTATATATCTATTTTGAAGCTTTTATAGTATATTTGGTGTTTGCTGGAAAATCTGGATGTATTTTTACATGTCCACGTTTGGTTTCTAAAAACTGGAAATAACAAAAACATATAAAAAATATATAAATGAAAATTGTAATATATAAAATGAAACAATGACCAATAGCGGCGACATGCTCTTGTCCGATGGTGATGACTAATAGCGGCGATTTAATAGCGGTGAGTAATGTGCTTTTTGCGCTGCTAATAATTAAATTCTTTGTAGCGTATGTTCCGTGATATCATCGACCATGCAAATAATGCACACGTTGTATTCTTCATTTTTTTTATTTAGCATGCTTACATATATTGACATTATTTATAGAATCTTACATGCTATGAGTGTCAATTAGAAGATATATTCTCCTATCCCATCAACAAGATCTTCTGTTCTACTTTTTCCAATTCGTTTGATGAACATGATCATGTCTTTAGTTTAGAGTACTATATGTGGCAAGCAAGCAAAGGCTTTAGGTAAAGAGAGAATATAACGAAATGACATCTGTTTACAAAAACCAATAATAAGGGTTACACACTTGCCATGCATGCATACATTTACATAGACCAAAAAAAACACCATTATAGATTTCTCCCATTATCTGGCTCATTCGATAATCACAAGATTGTTTAAAAGAAATTACGCTTTGTATATTAGACTTGGTTGTATAGTTGAGGATTCATTAAAATACTACATGATTATGTAAAAATAAGAGAAAATCAAAAAAACTAATCACATATCAAAAAAACTAATCACATAATTTATAGTTTTTTTACTACATATATCATTGATAATGGTAAGAATCAAATGGAAACCATTACAAAGTTTAATATATAGGTCACATATAGGTTACGCATACGTAATAAATTTTCATTTGACATAGTGTTATGTATAAGTAATACTAGTCAGTATCGTATTTATGTTCAATTTATGTAATAAATACTTACAATACATTTTTACATTTACAAGAATAAAAAAATTATAAATTATGTTAGTAGTTTCTATGATTTTCTTTGATTTTCGCTAAATTATTGGTTTACCTACGAACCCTCTCCTTATTTAATACCTAACAAAGTCGAGAGTACTTGTTTCGTTTCTATTGTCGCAATAACAAGCTCTGCCATCACCATATGCAACATGATATTGTGTTTGAAGAGAATTCGAAATAAGTTAAGTACTACTAATAGATCAACAATGACAAAGCCAATGTATTGCATTAATTTAGTAAGTTAACTACTACTATAGGAATACTTTCTCTTTAAAGCTTCGGAAGACTTCATATTTGGCTTCGGAAGATTTTGGTATTGGCTTCGGAAGATTTTACACTTAGAATATTTTCTTGTGTTGAGTATAAAACTTCCGAGCAACTTCTACTAAGTACCAAGTGCATGCATGCAGGAAGCACTTGGGTTGTTTTGGGTGCATCAGCCTTTCAATAATCCTTACAAATTCCTACTAGGCTGGTGCTAGCAAAATAGAGAAATGATTCAGATATTGACAGTCCTCATCATGATCATAACCATTCCTTTCTGCATTAATTGGTCAGGATCACTCTAACTTTCAAAATACTTTCTCATGCCAAAGAGATCATGCAGAGGTAGATTAAGCATGTCTTTCCAGAAGAGATCATTCAGAGATTAAGCATGCAGAGATATTGACAATCCTCATCTAGTGACATACCATATGTCTGGATTAGCAGCAAAGGCCCAGGACAAGATGAGTCTTCTTGATGCAAAAGGCTCTACTTGAGTTGGAATTGTTTGAGCAGCCTCTTATTGCACTTTCTCAGGATGCTCTGACTCATTCTAAGCTCTAGAGGTGGATGCTTTTGACTTCTTCTGGGATACACTTTTAGTAGCTATCCTTTTCCTCCTCTTTGAAGTCTTTAACTGAGAAGACTGGGCTTCAGCACCAGATTGTTCTGCTTTGTCTTTCTCAGTTAGGTCCTCTTCCCTCACATGTTCAGATGGAGAAGGAATTGGACCTTGTTGTGGATCAGAAGATGAAGTTTGTCGTGGTCCAGTATGAGGTCCAAGTTGTGTTGTCTTAAAGGGTTCAACCTTAACCTCAACTTCAGAAGGAGCTTGACTTGGTAGGGAGTGTAAGTCAACAAGCTCTCCTCTTTTAATCTTCTGCTTGATCACTCTAATGTGCTCATCCATGGTGGATAGAGACTTTGGACCATGCCTCCTTCCGAAGAATCCATACAGTTTCAAGAAGCTCATCATCCTCTGTCTATCCACAGACTTTTTTTGACACTTTTAGATGATGGCTCTTGACTTTGCTGCTTTTTCCCTCATCTTCCTCTTAGCAGCCTTTTGTTCTTTGAGAACTTGTAGATCAAGCTGCTTGAGGTACTCAAATTCAATGTACTCATATGATAAAGGAAGAAGTACATCTGCCTGATAGAGTCCTATGGCACTCAGGTAGTTGATCATGTTTTGTTTATCAGCTTCCTTGTCTACCTGAGGTTGTTCAGTTGCCACAGCCTCTGTCTCAGGACTTTCTTGAACTGGGGAGAGGGTAGAAGCATGCTTGTAGAGCCTCCTCTGTCTTCTTTCTTCTTTAATCTTGAGGAGCAACTTTGCATCCTTTGGGGTGGGGATGACATTGCCCTTGGAATACCCTCCTCAAACAAGCTTTGAATGAGAGAGTTCACTTCAATGTGAACTTGATGAGGTTGCTGAGTATCGACAATTACAAGTGAGGGTGGTGAATCGTCAATGTTCATACCCTGTGAAGAACTCCCAGGTTTTGTGATTGTTTGGACTTTCTCCTCCTTTTTTGTTGCATCACCCTCTTGCATAGGTGAGCTAAAAGTTAGGTCTATCACATCCATAGGTTCTTGTGTTCCTGGTTGAGCTCTTCTTAAAGGTTTCCCAGTTAGCTTCTCCTCGAGATCAGAAATCTGAAGTTGCTGATTATCGACTCTCTTTTGTAGGGTAGTCACTTGAGATTCCAAGTGACTAACCTTAGAGACCAAATAGGTGCAGGTTTGAGTAAGCTTTTGCACCTTCAGTCTCATGTTCCCTCATCTTTATCAGAAAAATCATGGGGGGGATGAGAGAACATGAACAAAGTCTTCTTCCTCATCACCAGCATGATGTTCTTGGCTGCTGGATTTCCCCTAATCATTAACAACTTCATGTGAAGTGTCTAATGATTTAATCATTTTTAGAAGTGAGAGCCTTTTCCATATGGATCTTCTGAATAGGTTTTGGAAGATCCACCTCAGTAGTGGGTGAATGATGTGGGCTAGACAGGGGAGAAGTAGGAGTACTCATCTCTCTTTGATTAGGGGAGGAGAAGAGAGACTCATGGTACTCAGTGAATCCCATGTCTTCATCACCATAGAATTCAAGGTTGGGTATTAGTTGGTTAAGATCAAGAGGCTACGGATGATAACTTTCCCCTAAAGGTTGTTCACTAGAGTTTTGAGACTCTGAGTGAGGGCTTAAGGTTGTTGGGCTTATGAGCTCATCAAGCTGAGCATAAGGAACCTCATCACTAATCATTGGTGAGATGGGAGTGGTTTGCTCCTCAGCAGAAGTGGGAGCTCTAGTGTCCACTTCTTCTTGTATGGTTGGTGATATGGGGGCCTGCACAAGATTAGTAGCTTATGTAGGGGTTCGTTTGGATTTTCGTTGGTAGGTGAGGATAATTTGTGGCTGTTTTGGTGGTTGCGAAGTAGAAGGTGTGGGTTCAACCCTAGCTTGTGTTGCTAGGTTGTCAGCTTGAGAAATGAGCTCTAACATTTTTGGGACAAGGGCTGTTTCTACCCTAGAGAAGCCAACATTTGCCTTCCTCATAGTTTTGAAGATGTCGGACTTCATCTGTCCCAATTTAAGAACCTTACCTGTTCCCTTCAACTGTGAGACCAATTCACAGTTGAGAATGTGCTTGACATATCTAAGGAACATGTAATATTCTATAGAGTTTAAGTTTGCAAGTCACACAAATTGTGAGTACCTGAACTTGATCCTATGAACCATTCCATGAACTATGAAGGAGAGATCCTCAGGAATCTGGTCCCATCCTCCATGTTTGTTTGACAAGCTGTGTATAACTACATGAAGGAGTACTCCTTATTGAGAAGAGACCTTCCCTTTCCTGAAGGTATTTACAAAGAAATCTTCATCATAACCCATCTTCTCAAAGGAGTGGTTAACAATAGTTTTTGGAAAGGACAAATCACCTTCTACATAATCCAGCTAAAGATGTGTGTTTATGATGGCTGGAGTGATGAAGATTGTCCTCCCCTGCACGGTGGCAGACAGTGCGTTCTCCCCATCCATGGTGACCTCTTGGCAGGTCTTCCAAAGTTCCAAAAATTGATCCTCATAGAGAGGAGGATCAATGGTGAGGGAGGTGAAGTAGTTTGATAGAGAAAGAAAATGGCAGACCTCTAAGAAACTTGGATCCTTCTCAGAGTCCAACACAACAACTTGATTATGCTGCCTGGGGAGTTACATGGAAATACCATGGTTGTTTCTGCGATCAAGGTTGGCCATTTGAGTAAGCTTAAGAGTGAAGGAAGATAAGAACAAGGTCGATTGTGGGTGAATCTAGGTTAAAGAAGATTTCAGATGAAGAAGAGAGTGAAAGAGGGGGAACCTGTTAGGTTTAGGTGATTGTATAGGTTTACATGTTATTCCACACTCGTAATGATTTCTTGTAATCTTTCAACATTTTGTAATCATGATATATATAAGTTAACCCCATATATATGCTTGTATTGTTTATAATTATGATTGCAGAAAAACATCACACTTGGTCAATTCTCATGATTGAAACAAGTATAGAACTATATGCGGATGAACAAAGTGTTATTCCGTAGATGTTCTGCGGAGCAAAACAAAGAACAGTCAAGGATCAGTCATCCGTAGATCTTCTGCTGAAGACATCTTTGGAAGTTAAGATGCTGCTGATGTAGAAGTATATCTGATGTTGCTGAAGAACTTGAAGATCAAAGATCCATTCCTACGGAAGACCATTTCCTGAGGAAGAACAACTTCATCAATGAAGTCAACAACTCTCAAAAGTGAAGTCAACAAGTCAACATCTACGGAAGACTGATGTCATTAAAAATTGTGTCAAATCGCATCACATCAGAATTTCATGGTGTAACTTTCTTAACACGATAAATAAGTTACAATTTCACCCCCTGTAATAGTAAACCCTTTGTCTATAAATAGAAGGCATGGTTCCACTACACAATGGACACGAAAAACAATATATCATTGATGATTACACCAAATCATTAATTAAAAATAGAAAAATAGCATAAACAATTAAGAACATCATATAGCAGTTAGCTTATATCCGAAATACAAATTGTAACCAATTTAGTATTTAATGGAAACCACTTTTAAGCAGTTGTTGTGTTGATATTCTTACTTTAATTTGTACTTCGATTTATTTCATCTGTTCTTCATTGTTCATCGTTACAAATTATAAATATCATAAAAAATTAATCAAACAAACAATTGTGATAATTCCGCGATCACTATTTGTGATAATCTAAACTGATAATTCCTTATTCAATTTGTGATAATTCCGCGATCACTATTTGTGATAATCTAAGGGGGATATTGTTAGGTCTAGATGATTGTATAGGTTTAGATGTTATTCAACACTTGTAATGATTTCTTGTAATCTTTTAACATTTTGTAATCATGATTTTTATAAGTTAACCCCATATATGTGCTTGTACTATTTATAATCATGATTGCAGGAAAAACATCACACTTGGTCAATCTCATGATTGGACACAGTATAGAACTATCGGCGGATGAACAAAGTGTTCTTCCGTAGATGTTTTGCGGAGAAAACAAAGTATGATCGTCGAGCAAGTCATCCGTAGCTTCATCCGTAGATCTTCTGCCAAAGACATCTTCGAAAGTTAAGATGCTACTGATGTAGAAGTATATCTGATGCTGCTAAAGAACTTGAAGATCAAATATTCATTCCTACGGAAGACCATTCCTGCAGAAGAACAACTTCATCAATGAAGTCAACAACTCTCAAAAGTGAAGTCAACAAGTCAACATCTACGGAAGACTAATGTCATTCAAGAATGTGTCAAATCACATCACATTATAATTTTATTGATGTAACTTTCTTAACATGATAAGAAAGTTACAATTTCACCCCTGTAATAGTAAACCCCCTGACTATAAATAGAAGACATTGTTCCACTACACAATGGACACGAAAAACAATATATCATTGACGATTACACCAAACCATCAATCAAAAATCGCAAAATAACAAAAACAATTAAGAACATCATATAGCAATTACAAATTATAACCAATTTAGTATTTAATGGAATCCATTTTGAAGCAATTGTTGTGTTGATATTCTTACGTTAATTTGTACTTCGATTTATTTCATATGTTCTTCATTGTTTATCATTACAAATAATAAATATCATAAACATTTAATCAAACAAACAATTTATGATAATTCCGTGATCAATATTTGTGATAATCTAAACCGATAATTCCTTATTCGGATTTTGGATTCACAGAACCATTGGTATATATATAAACTTTGAAATCCGGATGTCGGTCCCACCTCTGAAAAAGTGCCCAAAAAGGTAGTTTTCTTGGAAGACTAAAATCTTCCGAAGGTATTTTGTCTTCAGAATTTTTGATAAAAAAGCTTCCGAAGCCAAAATTACATCGGAAGATATCTCTTAGATCTTTGAAAATTTTGATTCGGAAGAGATCAAGACTTTGTAATTTTATTCCAAAGATAATAAAACTTCTGAGACTTAAATTTGCTTTCGGAAGAAAATTGTTTCGCAAGTAACATATAAGTACTTATGAATGATTTTAAGCTTCGGAAGATATTGAAGAATTTCTTCTGAAGGTAAATTGACATAAGTAGTTATTTGATTTGATGACATAATTTTCTTCCAAAGGTAAATAGATATCTTCCGAAAGAGAAAATGATCAAAATTCTTAAAAAAATCTAAGTAATATAATTAAAAGATTTTTCTTCCAAAGTAAATAAGGGCTTATGAAGATGATAAAATAGACAACTTATAACACACAGTTTTTAGAAATAATATGAGTTAAGTTTTAAGAAAATCTACTCAAAGTTAATCATCCCAATAGCTAATACAAGATATTTAAACCTCTGCTTATCAAAAGCTTTGGTAAACACAACATATTGTTTATTTGTGTTAACTTTGACTAGTTTGATTAATTCTTTTTCAAAGTTCTCTCTAATCAAATGATACGGATTCTCTATAATAGAGATAGCACTATTGTTGTCTATGTGGATAGGAGTCTATTTGAAGTTGAATGCATAGTCCAACATCTGATTCTGAATCCAAAGCACTTGAGCACAACAGCTAGCAGCAGCAATGTATTCAGCTTCAGCAGTTGATCTAGACATACAGGATTGTTTCGTGCATTGCCATAACACAATTCTTCCACCAAGGAATTGACATCCCCTAAATGTAGACTTTGCAATCATATTGCAGCCACCATAGTCACTATCTGTATATGCATACAGATTGAAGTCAGAATTCTTTGGATTCCAAAGACCTAGTGTTGGAGCACCTTTGAGATATCTTAGAATTCTCTTGACACTTACTAGGTGTGACATCTTGGTGTTGGCTTGATATATTGAACAAATGCATGTTGCAAACATGATATCAGGTCTGCTAGCTGTGAGGTACATAAGAGAGCCAATCATAGCCCTAAAGGTGTTCATCCACACGCTCCCCCTCAAGATCAGGTCCAAGGGAGTGGTTTCTGGCTATGGGTGTCTTTGCAACCTTACATTCAGTCATGTTGAATGTTGTGAGTATGTCTTGTACATACTTTGACTGACTTATGAAGATGCCACTATCAACTTGCTTCACTTGAATTTCTAGAGAGATATTAAGTTACCCTATGGCACTCATTTCAAATCTATTCTTCATCAGCCTCTTAAAGTCTTTGCAGAGCTTTGGATTAGTTGATCTTAAAATAATGTCATCTACATACACCTGAACTAGCATTAAGTCATTCCCTGATCCTTTGATGAAGAGAGTTCCATCTATAGTACCCTTTTTGTATCCATGTTGACAAAGATACTGAGATAGAGTCTCATACCACTTTCTTAGAGCTTATCAAGCCCGTAAACATAACCAAGATAATCAGGATCTGCAAAACCAGGGTTGTTTGACATACACCTCTTTATCAATCACCCCATATAGAAAAGCACCATTGACATCAAGTTGGTGGACCTTGAAATCCTTGGATGCAACAAAAGCCAAGAATATCCTAACAGCTTCAAGTATTGTCATAGGAGCGAAAACATCTGTGTAATCAGTTCCTTCTTCTTGTGTGTATCCTTGGACAACTAATCTAGCCTTGTTTTTTATGACAAGTTCTTTATCATCCTTCTTGTTCTAAACACCCACTTGGTTCCTATGGTAGTCTTTCCTTTAGAAGAGGACATAGATTCTAAACCTTTGTTTGAATTAAAGCAGTTCCTCTTGCATAGCTTCAACAAATTTCCATCCTTTAACTCCTCATCAACTTTCTTTGGCTCTATCTGGGATAGGAAACAAGAGTGGAGAAAAACATTTGCATCATGAGTTTGCCCTCTTGTCCTTACCCCTGTGTCAACATCTCCAATGATGTTTGTAAAGGGATGAGACTTGTGGATCCTGAGTTGAGGGATCACATCAAGTTGCTTGAAAGATCTAAATTGAGAAATTTAGATCAGGCAATGAAGTATCGCCCACCACATCAACACACTTATCAAGAGAGACCCGATCCAATAAGTGTGTGACATCATTGATGTTGGTCTTTCATGGAGTGATTGTAAGCATCAAGAAACTACTCATCGTTATTACCACTACCATCTCCTCCTACATTTAAAGCTCCTTCATTTGAGTTTTGTGCCTCTGAGCTGGAATTTGATGGCATCTCAGATGTATCAGCTGGATTTGACATGGTTGTGCTGATAGCAACTCCATTTGCTGGGGTGGTTACCACTAGAGCTGAAGTAGTATGATTTGTAGGTCTTTTCAGCTCAAATCTTGGCTCAAGATCTCCTGTTTAAAAGATATCCGTGGATCCTGAAACATTATCACAAGATTTGTTAAAACGTTGGTAACTAAATCAAGATCAAACAGCCAATCAGGACCAGAACCTTTCACACTAGGAGTGTGATCATTGAAAGTCACATTGGCTGACTCCTCAACTACTCTAGTTCTGAGATTGTATACTCTATAAGCTTTAGCTTGAGAAGAGTATCCAATAAAGTGTCCATCATCTGATTTCTCATCAAATTTGGCTACTTGATCTTTGGTATTCAATATGGTGCAAGGACATCCAAATGACCCGAGAAAACCAATAAAAGGTTTCCTCTTGTGCCAAAGTTCATAAGTAGTCTTACCATGAGTCTTGACTACTAAAACTATGTTTCGCATATAGCAAGCAATGTTCACTGCCTCTGCCCAGAAGGTGATGGGCAGTTTAAAGTCAGACAACATGGTTCTTGCATCTTGAATTAGTATCATGTTTCTCCTCTCAGCAACACCATTTTGCTGAGTAGTCCTGGGAGCACTATATTATCTTGTAATACTTGTTTCATCACAAAATGTATCAAGGATTTGGTTCTTAAATTTATTTCCATGATCACATCTTATGGTCTTGACCTTGTGACCACATTGATTTTCAATTTCAAGATAAAACTTTTTAAGATCTTAGGAGTCTCATCCTTAGTTCTAAGGAAGAAAACCCAAGTGAATCTTATAAAGTCATCTGTGATCACTAAACAATATGAGGTCCTTCCTAGACTCATTACATTGGTGGGGCTAAAGTGATCCATATGTAACAAGTGTAGGGGAGTAGTGATGGAGTTTCTTTTCTTTGGCTTGTGAGATACCATATGTTGCTTCCCTTTCTGGCATCCAACACAATGGTCATCACTTGTAAACTCTTTCTTTGGCATTCCAGTTACCAAATCATTCTTAATTAATTTATTTATAATTTAAAGTTTACATGGCACATACTTTTATGCCAGAGGAAAGACTCATCACTATTTGCTTTAGATAGAAAGCATGAAACTTCTCCTGAAGGAGATGTTTCTTGCAAGTCCATTTTGTACATGTTCCCTTTCCTGGGAGCTTTAAGCAGGATATGCTCTTGAGGAATGACCACTCCGTGCTTGAGAACAATGCACTCATGCTCAGTTAAAAGCATGTTATGTCTCTGGTCATAAAATTGACAAAGTTTACCTTCTCAATGCTAAGCTTACCATTTGTGACACTGCCCCTTCTAGTAATGTAACCTCCAGCATCTCCTCCAAAAGCAACTGGCCCTCCATCAATCGTTTCAAAATCTTGAAGTAAAGAACTATTGCCTGTCATGTGCCTGGACAACCAATGTTAATGATCCATACAATCCTATTGTCTTGAGTGTTCCTGCACAAAGGAGATAGTTAGTTACATTTGAAAACCCAAGCCTTGTTGGTCTTGGGCTTGTCAAAGAAGTTGAAGACAATGCAACAGTAATTGATCCTATTGTCAAGTTTTGAGGATCACTTGCTGATGTTGATAAAGAACATTCAATTACATGGTCTTTCTTTGTCTTCCACACCACCTTTAGAAGCTTAGACTTGACCTTCAACCCTTTGGAAGTTTTTACAACTTCGGAAGTTTTTAAGACTGGACCTTCGGAAGATCTTGCTAACACTGCAGCAGGCTTTAGTGCTTCAGAAGTATTCTTTTCTTCCGAGACCAATTTTTCTTCCGAAGGCAAGTTTTCACTTGTCTTCTTCTTCATTTTGGAGCAACTGAAAGGAAAATATTTTCCTTCCGAAGCTAGCTTCTGCTTGATCTTCTCAGAAGTTTCTTTCTTTTTCATATGGACAGTACCTTTTGGATTGTAGAGAAAAAATGAGAAGTACTACCACACTGACACAGTCCATTTGCTTCTTACTGAGAGTCTTCCTTTGAGAGGAAGGCTAATCTTGATCACTTTCCTTCTCCATCTTCATCTTTGCAGATGATGTAGCAATTCTTTTAGGGTGAGAACTGCCTTTGGAGCTAGATGGTTCAGGTTGTGTAGTAGTGGTACACAACTGATCACTCTTCTTCATGTTGCTAGGATGATTTGGAAAAGAACTAGAACTCCTGGTACTAGAGTTCATGTTTCAGTCTTCATCCTTAACCACTTCAAATCCCGCAGAGATAAACACTTGTTTCTCAATAGAGTTAAAAGTGGCCTTGATCTCTTAAGCCTTTTTGGACTTTCTCTTGGCTTTTCTGATCAAGTTCTTTCTTCTAGACTTGGTCATCCCAACTCCTTTTCTATCTTAGGAGAATAGTGACCCTTCTTAGGATGATCTTCTTCATTCTTCCCAGAGTCATCCTTCACTATCTCCTCTTCATCCTCTTTATTTATGGGGTCTATGAGGGGAAGCTCATCTTCACAAGTTTCACACTTTGGAGATATAACAGACAATATTATATGTGGAGGAGCTATCTCAGTAGATCCCAGTCCCTGCTTATTCTGATAACAAACTTTTTCATGCAAGGATGAGGATATTATGTTCTTGAGGTCTCTTTTTCAAGAACACATTTCCTGCCCTGGCTTTACTGAGCACAAGCTCAGCTTGGCATTCAGTTAACTCAGTGATGAGATCTTTCATCTAAGTCTTGTAGTTAGTGTGTTCATGTTTAGGAGTGGAAATGTGCAGGACCGGTGAAGGGTATGCACTTACAACACAACAACACAATGAGGAGAGTTGCTTAGAACACTTAACAGATCAAATAGGGAACTGGTTAACTTGTTAATGAAAGATGCTAAGAACACAAGTAAATATGAGACAGAACAAGATTGCAAACAACACAGGTAATTGGTTTTCAAAGAATGTTGTATATTGCTTCTCAAGTTCTATTACAAATGTTACAAAGCATACGATAGAAGTTACAAGTACTTGAGATACTTTATACTACATCCTACAGCCGGCCATACTTTGAAGGCTAGCTGGATACATTTGACTAGACAACTACAAAATCATATGTAGAGTCAAAAAGCAGATCTGCCTTTTGACTATTGACTATGACATGCCATAACTCACATCCTAATATATTACAAAAAGGATAAAAGTATAAAGTAGAAAGCACAGACTCAAGACCTCAATGTACAGTTACAAAAAGCATAGACCTTTTCACCAACTTATGTAGTTGGTGACTTTATAGAGTAGCAGCGGAAAGGTGTTCGGCTTTATGGTAAAGTACATCAGATAAAGGCATATCTCTAAAGTCTTCGGAAAGAAATCTGTCTTCACTCTTTGGCTTCGGAAGACTTTGTCTTTGAAGCTTCGGAAGACTTTACTTTTGGCTTTGGAAGATGTTGGTCTTGGCTTCGGAAGATTTTACACTTAGAATATTTCTAGTGCAGGGTGTAAAAACTTTCGAAGCATTTCTACTTCTGTTCTTTAGTGCTTGCATGCAGAGAGACTTTGGATGTTTCGGCTGCATCAGACTTATAGGAATCCTACAAACTCCCCCTAGGCTGATGCTACCAAAACATTTAGAAAATATTCAGATGTTTGTAGTCTTCAGGACGATGATGACCATACCCTTCTTCATCAGATGGTCAGGATCACTCAGACTCTCATAATATCTTCTCATCTCAAAGAGATCATGCAGAGGTAAGTTGATTATGTCTTGCCATGTATAGACATTTCTAAACTATCTCTGATCACATGCCATCTCTCTGGATTAGTAGTGAAGGTCCAGGATAAGATGGTTGTCTTAGCTGCAAGAGGAGCCACTTGAATTGGAGTTGATTGGGCTGCCTCGTCATGCACTTCCTCAGGTTGATCTGACTCAACCTGAGGTGTAGAGGTGGATGATTCAGGCTTCTTCTTTGACTTTTGTTTGGAAGCCATCCTCTTCTTCCTCTTAGAAGACTTCAACTGAGAAGACTGGTCTACAGCACCTTGTTGATCATCCTTATCTTTTTCAGTTGAGTGTTCCTCCCTCACAGGTTTAGAAGGAGAGGGAGTTTGACCTTGCTGTGGATCAGAAGATGAAGCTTGTTGAGGCTCAGCAGAAGGTCCAGGTTATGTTGTCTCAGGTTGTTCAACCTTAACCTCCACTTCAGGTGGGATTTGACTTGGAGGAGAGTATAAGTCAATCAGCTCTCCACTCTTGATCTTCTACTTGATTACCCTGATATGCTCATCCATTGTGGATAGAGACATAGGGCCAAGTCTCCTTCCAGAGAATCCATACAGCTTCAAGAAGCTTATCATCCTTTGTCTGTCAGCAGACTTCTTCATACTATTTTGGATGATGGTTCTTGACTTTACAACATCTTCTCTCATCTTTTTCTTTGTTGATGTTTGTTCTTTGAGCACTTCAAGTTCAAGCTGTTTGAGATACTTAAACTCAATGTACTCAAAGGACAAGAGAAGAAGTGCAGATGCCTGGTAGAGACCTGTGGCACTCAGGTAGTTGATCATATTTAGCCTATCTGTTTCCTTGTCTACCTGAGGTTTTTGTGTAGCTGCCACATCCTCTTGCATAGGGCTTTCCTGAACTAGGGAGAGAGTTGGAGCATGCTTGTATAACCTTTTCTGTCTCTTCTCCTCTTGAATTGGAGAAGTAAACTTGCATGCTTCCTTCATCTTTCTTGACACTTCCATGTCAGCCAGTTCATTTAAATGCTCTAAGGGAGAGATATAATCTCACCTATGCATAGTTCCTGGTCTGCAGGTAAGTAATCCTGACTGCCCTCAACTCATCTTCTTGAGTGTTTGGTCTGGGGGCAGCCCTGATTGCAGCTTGCATAAAGCCTGAAGACCCAGAGGAACTTTCTCCCCTTAGCTTCCTCTTCCTCTCTCTCTCTCTCTCTCCTCTCCTCAATCTCCTCAGGAGTTAGAATCCTTTTCCATTTGTCACCCACAAACCTTTGTGACTCAGGGTGGATAGAGCTTTGGCCTTCATTTCTTGGTGTAGCATCCAAGATCTGGCCAGAGAGAGGTTGTGAGACACCGTCACCAGCAGGTGTTTCAGTGAGGGAATGAATTTTAAGCAGTTGTTGGTGTGACAGGGCTCTCAGGTTCTATCACTAGGCCTTCAGCCAAGGTTTTCCCTTTGAAGCTAATCTCAAGGGTCTGCCTCAGCATCCAGTTGACCAATGACATTACCTAATTGCCTTTGTCTCCTTCTAAGTCTGAACTCTTAAGTAATTCTGTCTTGAATCCTGAGTGCTAACCTGTCAGCTTGTCTTGATTGACTTGGGTTGATAAGTGGCATGTTGATCAGGTCAAGACCTTCATAGTAGTTCAAGGTCTGAAAATTGAATACTTCTTGATGCCCTTGAACTCTGTGAAGAATGAGGGCTCTTCTATCAGCATCATACCTCCACCCAATAATGTAGTTTGAAGTTCCTTGAGGTGGAGATGACATAGCCCTTGGAATGCCTTCCTCAAAGAGACTCCTAATGACAGAGTCTATAATGTCCATATTAATGTGAACTTGAGGAAGTTGCTGAGTATGCACAGTTGCAAGTGAGGATGGTGAATCCTCAATATCTATACTCCTTGAAGAACTCCCAGATTCTATGACTGTAATGACTTTCTCCCTGTTTTTGGTAGCATCACCCTCTTGCATAGGTGAGCTAGAGGTTAGGTCAATCACATTCACAAGTTCTTGTGTTCCTGGTTGAGCTCCTCTTAAAGGTCTCCCAGCTAGTTTTTCCCTAAGATAAGATATCTCAAGTTGCTGATCATTGACCCTATTATGCAGGGCAGTCACTTGAGATTCAAGGTGACTAACCTTAGAAACTAAATAGGAGCATGTTTTTGACAGTTTTTGCACCTTTAGTCTCAGATTCCCTTCATCTTCATTAGAAGAATCATTGGGGATGAGATGATTGGATCAAAGTCCTCTCTCTCACCACCAGCTTCAGGTTCTTGGTGCTGGATTTCCTCTACACATTGACATCCCTAGTTGAGGTGTCAATGGGCTGAGTTTAATGGTTGAGGTCTTAAGGATGTAATCACTTGCAGAAGTGAGAGCCTCTTCCATATGGATATCCTGAACAGGTTCAGAAGTATTCACCTCAGATGATGATGACGAGTGGATGTAGGTAGAAGACTCAGGAGTACATCATCTCTTTTTGGTAGGGGAAGAGTAGAGAGACTCATGGTACCCACTGAAACCTAAGTCTTCATCAGTATAGAATGAGAGGTTGGGAATGGGTTGATTTAAGTCTAAAGGCTGGGGATGGTAACTGTCCCCTGATGGTTGTTCACTTGAGTGTTGAGACTCAGAGTTAGCGCTTAAGGCATTTTGGCTTATGAGCTCATCAGGGTGAGCATGAGGAACCTCATTCCTGATTGTTGAAGAGATGGGAGTGGTTTGCTCCTCAGGGAAGTGGAAACTCTAGTGTCCACTTCCTCCTGTATGGGTGACTATGGGGGCCTGCACAGACTCAATAGCTTGAGCAGGGGTTCGTTTGGATTTTCTTGGTAGGTGAGGGTGACTTGTGGCCTTTTTGGTGGTTGGGAAGTAGAAGGTGTGGGTTCAACACTAGCTTGTGTTGCTAGGTTGTCACCTTGAGCAATGAGCTCTAATATTTTTGGACAAGGGCTGTTTCTACCCCTGAGAAGCCTACAGTTGGATTCTTCATAATTTTAAAGATGTCGGGCTTCATCTGTCCCAATTTAAGAATATTATCTGTTTCCCGCAACTATGAACCCAGTTCACATTGAGAATGTGTTGAACATATCTTGGAAACATATAATACTCTAAGGAGTCCAAGTTAGTAAGCAAATTTGTATAAAAAACTGAGAGTACCTGAACTTGACCCCTTGAACCATTCCATGTACTATAAAGGAGAGATCCTCAGGAATCTGGTCCCACCCTCCATGCTTGTTGACAAGCTATGGATAACCACATGAAGCAGGTATTTCCACTGGGATGAGACCTTTCCTTTCCTGAAGGTCTTTTAAGAGAAATCTCACTCATAGCCCATCTACTCAAAGGAATGATTTACAGCTTCCTTTAGAAAGGACAACTCACCTTCTTCATCATTCAGCTGCACGTGAGTGTTGATGATGACTGGAGTGATGAAGATTGTCCTCCCTTGCATTGTAGCAGATAGTGCCTTCTCCCCATCCATAATGACCTCTGGGCAGGTCTTCCAAATTTCAAGCAGATGATCCTCATAGAGAGTAGGATCAATAGTTAGGGAGGTGAGGTAGTTTGATAGAGCTAAGAAACGACAAATCTCTGAGAAACTTTCATCTTTCTCAGAGCTTAACAGAGCAACTTGGTTATGTTGCTGTGAAGTTGCATGGAGAAATCTGGGTTGTTTCTGAGGTTTAGGTTGGCCATTTTAGAAGCTTAAGGATGAAGAAAGATGAAGAACAAAGGCGGTTTGGAGAATTTAGGTTTAAGGAATAGTGTAATTGAGGAAGATAGTGAAAGAGGGGGGAACCGTTGGGCATTAATGAAAAGGATTTGAGACAAAGTTAATGAAAGAGGATAAACTTTGAAATCCGAATGTCGATCCCACCTCTGTAAAGTAGTTTACTTTTGCCCAAAAAGTAGTTTTCTTGGAAGTCGAGACATCTTCCGAAGGTTATTTGCTTTGGTAGTTCTAAAGAAAAAGCTTCCGAAGGCAAATTGGCTTCGGAAGATATTTCAAAGGTTTTTGAGAATTTTGCTTGGAAGATAATTTACACTCAGAGATTTATTCTTTAAAGAATAAATACTTCCGAAGGTAAATTGCTTTCGGAAGAAACTTGTTCTTTCAAAACATAAATAGTATTAAGTTTTTAAGCTTCGGAAGATATTTCAGAAATTTCTTCCGAAGGTAAAATTACTAAAGCATTAGTTGTTACTAAGACATAAATTTTTCCGAAGGTAATTTGAATCTTCTTCGAAAGAGAACAAGATTTTCAAAAATCTAAGAGTAGTCTTTTGAAAAGGTTTTCTTCCAAAGAAAACAAGGGCTTATGAAAGTGATAAAATAGACAATTTAGGACACACAGGTTTTAGAAATAAATATGATTAAGTTTTAAGAAAGGCTATTCAAAGTTAATCATCCTAATAGCTGATACAAGATATTTAAATCCCTGCTCATCAAAAGCTTTGGTGACAGATCAGCATATTGTTCATTTGTGTTAACTTTGACTAGTTTGATTAATCCCTTTTCAAAATTATCTCTAATCAAATGATACCTGATATTAATATGCTTTGTCCTAGAATGCTGCATAGGATTCTCTGTGATGGAGTAGCACTGTTGTTGTCTATGTGGATGGGAGTTTCTTTAAAGTTGAATCCATAGTCCAACATCTGATTTTGATCCAAAGCACTTGAGCACAGCAGCTTGCAGCAGCAATGTATTCACCTCAGCAGTTGATGCAGACACACAGGATTGTTTCTTGCATTGCCAAGAGACTACTCTTCCATAAAGAAATTGACATCCCCCTGATGTAGACTTTGCAGTCATGTTGCAACCATCATAGTCACTATCTGTATAAGCATACATAATAAAAGTCAGAATTCTTTGGATACCAAAGGCCAAGTGATGGAGCACCTTTGAGATAATTTAAAATTCTTTTGATAGTGATCAGGTTTGACATCTTGGGGTTGGCTTGATATCTTGCACAAATCATGTAGCAAACATGATATCTGTCCTGCTAGTGTGAGGTACATAAGAGACCCAATCATTACCGTATAAAATGCTCATCAACACACTCCCCCTCAAGATCAGGTCCAAGGGAGTGATTTCTGGCTATGGGTGTCTTAGCAACCTTACAATCAGTCATGTTGAATCTTTTAAGTATGTACTGTACATACTTTGATTGACTTATGAAGATGCCATTGTCAACTTGCTTCACTTGAATGCCTAGAAAGAAATTGAGTTCCCCATGGCACTCATTTCAAACATGTCCTTCATCAGCTTCTCAAAGTCTTTGCAGAGCTTTGGATTATTTGACCCAAAGATAATGCCATCTACATATACTTGAACTAGCATTATGTCATTCATGTTTCCTTTGATGAAGAGAGTTCCATCTATAGTAGCCCTTTTGTAGCCATGTTGACAGAGATACTGAGATAGATTCTCATACCACTTCCTTGGTGCTTGGTACAGCCCATAAAGAGCTTTATCAGCCTGTAGACTATCAGGATGATCAGGATTACCAACCCAGGTGGTTGTCTCACATACACCTCATCAATCACCCCATAAAGAAAAGCACACTTGACATCAAGTTGGTAGACCTTGAAGTTCTTGGATGCAGTAAAAGCTAGGATATTCTAACAGCTTCAAGTCTTGTTACAGGAGCAAAAACATCTGTGTAGTCAATTCCTTCTTCTTGAGTTACCCTTGAACAACTAGTCTGCCTTTTCTTGATGACAAGTCCTCTATCATCCTTCTTGTTCCTAAAAGCCATTTGGTTCCTATGGTAGTCTTTCCTTGAGGAAGAAGACAGAGGTTCCAAACCTTTTTGTCTTTTGAATTGAAGCAGCTCCTCTTGCATAGCTTCAACCCAGCTTACATCCTTTAGAGCCTCATCATTTTCTTTGGCTCTATCTGGGACAAGAAACAAGAGTGAAGCAAACATTTGCTTCATGAGTTTGTCCTCTTGTTCTCACCCCTGAATCAACATCTCCAATGATGTTTGTGGTAGGATGAGACTTGTGGATCCTTAGCTGAGAGATCACAGCAAGTTGCTTAGACAGATCTAAATTTGAAAATTCTGATCTGGCGAAGAGATTCACCCTCCACATCAGCACACTTATCAAAATTGACTTGATCCAATGAGTGTGTGACATCATTGATGTTTCTTCAATGTAGTGGTTATCAGCATCAAGAAATCCTGATCACTTTCACCACCACCATTTTCTCCAACAATTGAAGCTCCTTCTTCTGAGTTTTGGTGCCTCTAATCTGGAATTTGAAGGCACCCCAAAAGAATCAACAGGATTTGTCATTGAATGCTGGTAGAAACTTCATTTGCAGGAATAGTTACCACTAGAGCTGAGTGTAACTTGAAGGTCTTTTGAGCTCAAATCTTGGGTCATGATCACCTATAAGTAGTATATCTAAGATCCTGAAACATTCTCACAAAATTTGTTAAACAGTTGGTAACTAAATCAAGATCAAATAGCCAATGCGGACCAGAACCTTTCACACTGGGAGTGTGTTTCATTGAAAGTCACATTGGCTGACTCCTCAACTACTCTAGTTCTGAGATTGTATACTCTATAAGCTTTAGCTTGAGAAGAGTATCCAATAATTGTCCATCATCTGATTTCTCAGCAAACTTGGCAATTTGATCTTTGGTATTCAAGATGGTGCAAGGACATCCAAATGACCTGAGAAAACCAATGAAGGGTTTTCTCTTGTGCCAAGTTCGTAAGGAGTCTTACCATGTGTCTTAAGTACTAAAACTCTATTTTGCACATAGCAAGCAGTGTCCTACCTCTGCCCAGAAGGTGATGGGCAGTTTATAGTCAGACAACATAGTTTTCTTGGAGCTTCATTAGTGTCCTGTTTCTTCTCTCAGCAACACCATTTTGTTGAGGAGTTCCTGGGAGCCTCTATATTGTCTTGTAATACCTTTTTCATCACAAATGTATCAGGATTTGATTCTTGAATTCAGTTCCTTGATCACATCTTTGGTTTTTGACCTTGTGAACATTGATTCTCAATCTTTAAGATGAAATTCTTCAGAATCTCAGGGGTCTCATCCTTAGTTCTAAGAAAGAAGACCCAAGTGAATCTTGTAAAATCATATTTGATCACCAAACAATAAGAGGTCCTTCCTAGACTCATTACACTGGTAGGCCAAAGAGATCCATATGTAATAAGTGTAGGGGATTATGATGGAATTCTTTCCTTTGGCTTGTGAGATACCTTGTGTTGCTTCCCTTTCACATGCAACACAGTGTTCATCACTTGTAAACTCTTTCTTTTGGTATTCTGTTACCAAATCATTCTTAATTAACTTATTCATATTTTTAAAGTTACATGGCACATTCTTTTATGCCAGAGGAAGACTCATCACTATTTGCTTTAGATAGAAAGCATGAACTTCTCCTGAGGGAGATGTTTCTTGCAAATCTATCTTTTACATGTTCCCTTTCCTAGGGCTCTGAGCAGAATGTGCTCATGAGGATACCACCCCAGGCCCTGAAAACAATGCACTCATACTCAGTAAAGATATGTTTAGACTCTGATCACAAAATGGGATACCTCAAAAGATTGTACCCAGCTCCTGACTAAGTTTACCTTCTCAATGCTGAGCTTACCATTTGTGACCTTGCCCCTTCTAGTATGTCCTCCTGTATCTCCTTCAAAGCAACTGGTCCTCCATCATTCTTTTCAAACTTTTGGAGTAGTGACCTATTGCCTGTCATGTGTCTTGAACAGCACTATCTGTTAGGACCTGGTATTTGAACGAAATACCTAGTGATTAGCGTGTAAACCAGATCAAATAGTGCGGAATCCTATTTGATTGGCGATCCAATCAGTGAGAACACACGAAGAATCAATCAAGATTGAATCTAACGTAGAAGTCGATTGGGAATCGATCTAATGTGTTCTGTGAACTTGGAGAACGATTTGGGAGGCTTCTGGACGGCTAGGGTACGTCTGGAGTCGTAATGGTATGAATGCTTACGTTTTTCCACGAATTGGGTCTATTTATAGGTTAGTGTTTTTCATTCGTGCGACTGGACCATAAGTATGGTTCAGTCGTGCGATTGAACCATGCGGTTGATTCATCCGCACGACTGAGTGTTCAGTCGTGCGACTGAGCCAATCTTATGTGTCAATCATACGACTGATCCAGTCTCCTGGTTCAGTCGTGCGACTGAGTCAATCGTATGAAGTTATTCATGCGTATGGTCCATTCGCATGGGCCATTCGCATGAGAACTTCATTAAGTTAAGTTTGAATGTTTCATTAATATAACTTTATGTGTAACCATTCAAACAATCACAAACCCAATTAACCAATTCAATATCGACTCATTAATGAAATATTAGACATTACAAATCACAAACAATCAATATCATTTCATTAATCATTTCATATTACATCATAATCAGACAAACAAGATCTATTACATTTCATATCATGATCTAGGGACATACATGCATCAACAAACTCCCCCTTGGACCTAGATCTCTCTAATCTCTTGTTTCTGCATAACCTCCTTGTATTTCTTGTACTTCTCCTCTTTAGTGACTCCCGCGTGAATCTCAAACGCGAAGCAGAGTCGTATAACGTTTGGAACTGGAGGGCTTGTACAATATCCTGCGTGTCATAGAACAGTGGCCACTTGTATAGCGTATAGACATCAGTTGCCGACAAGTTAGTAAGCCACATCGGGTCGAATACCCTGATCGTATCCATTTGGCCCTCTTTGCTTAGGACTATGACCGCTTCAGCTGTTCTCCAATCATAGTACCACCACTTAAAGTGTGGAGTGAAGTCCTGTGGCATTTCCCTGAGTGGGATTCTCGACATTGTGCGCGGAGGACTCCACTTCAACACTATCTTGGGCTTGCCAGTAATGGCATCAACCTCAGACCTTCTGATATACCTAGTAGGCTGTTGGGGTCTGAAGTTAACCCATCTGGTGTGGTACTCCTTCTTTAGGGCAGCCTCGAACCAGCCTGACATCTTCCTCGGGTCAGCATACAAAAGCTTTAGCTTAGCCAGCTGGTTGAGCTCAAAACCTGGTAGAGTCTTCAGATCATGTGGGAATCTGAAGTACTCTATGCCCTGTTCTCTCTTAACTGCATAAACATTAAGATCATCAAAATACGCCCATGCTATAATCCTGCCAGACACCTTGTGATGTTTCTTGACTCTGTAGAGTTTGGTGTAGGCATCCTTCTTTGGTGCAGCACGTTGGGCTCTAACTTCTTCAAAACATGCAGCCCACTCAGCCTTTCGAATGTCGACATCATCATTTGAGGCTTGGGCTGTTCCTTCTGCTTTCTCTGTTTCTTGCTCCATCTTGTTCAACACCTCAAAAGTATCACTGACGAGGGATTCACCCAGATTGGGGACCACATTTCCCTCATTGTCAGCGTACTGAGGGTAATCCTCGGCGGTGACATCTTCGATCTCGACTTCATCAACATCGTTGAGCTCTTCATCACTAGTCGAATCGCATGTCGGAGCATCTTTAACTATCTCATCCGGATTGAGCTTGAAAATCTCTGCGAGTTGCTCGTTTGATAGGTCATGAATTATTTCCCCTTCTTCAGGGTATAACTCACTGACCTCCTTACGATCCCTTGCAGATCAAGAATCATTGTTAGTTGAGTCTTGACCTGTTGAAGGGGAGCAACATCAAACTCATCTCTTTGATATTTGGATCTGTTTGATTTAAACATTCAACACATAAATCATTAGTAATTAATCAAACAGAAATGCATTAACTTAATATAAACATTCAATACATGTTTTCAATACAGGATTCAAATACAAAAGTAAATAAATACATAAACATCTAGTCTTTACTTTTATCCTGTATCATAGTCTCGTCACTTGGAGGAGCAGAGGTGGAGGTTGATTGGTCCTGTCTGTTCTTTGACCTCCTCTCTTGACCTGAAGCAGAGGCCGATGCAGCTGCATCCCCTCCTTCTGCTTCATCATCATCGTCCTTCCCCTCTGTCCTATCTCCTTCTTTCCTCCTCATCCTCTCTGTATCATCCTCCTCATCCTCATCATCATCTTCATCATCATCATCACCATCATCTCCATCCCCCCTTGATCTTGAGGGGCTCCTCCTTAGATCCTTTCAGCTTCAACAGATAGTCTTCTTTGCCTCCTCCAACTCCTCTATCTTTTTGCTTGATGTGACACTGTGTGCTTGGAGTTGGGCTATCTCAGTGCTTTGAGCAGCCATCTGTTGGGCCTGCTCCTCTATAACTCGAGCCTGCTCTGCAATCTGGTGAGATTGTGCAGCAGTCAGGTCGGCAAGCTGGCGGATCTGGGCAGCCTTCTCCTTCATCTGCAGCTAGTAAGCGCATCACCATCCTGTTGAGCGCTGACAGCTGTTCCTCTACCCCGATTGGAGGTAGAGGTGATCCATAAGTGTGAGGGATGGCTGAAGGTCCTGCTTGGTGTGAGGTGGTGGTGGTGGTGGCTGTAGTGAAGATGGGTTGGTGAAATGGTGGAGGTGATGTGGTGTAAAGGATATGGTGGTGGATGGAATCTGTACTGTGGTGGTAGGTATGGTGGTGGCTGTGGTAGCTGTGGTGGATGTGGTGGCTGTGTGGTGGATGGTATAGCTGTGGAAGTGGTAGTGGTGGTGGTAGAAGTAGAGGCTATGGTGGTAACGAAGGTCAACCGACGCTTCTTCTTCTTCTGACCATGGGGCTGAGCCATCCTCCTCTCCTCCTCGTCCCTGTTGAGGTGGATGCTCCCCCTACAACCCTGCCTGCTGACCCCGGTGCATAGCTTGGGTCAGTATCAGTCTCTCCGGAGTCTCTCGGGTGTTCACCAACCACCCTTAGCCCATGTTCTGTGGGAACAACTTTGCTTCCCACAGTTCGCGTTAGGGGCTCCTCATCAGACTCCTCCTCCTCCTCAGCACCATGAACAAAATCCTGATGAAATCCAGCTGACTCGGCAACATCTCCAGCTGGGGCAGACACTGGGGTATAACATCAGACACAGTGCCTCTCGGTGGAGCAGGCATATCGTCCCCAGCGTCCCCACTATCATCATCGTCAGAGTCATGCTCTGGGAGCAGCAGCCTCTCATCATCAGAATCACTGTCCTCATGACGCCATTTGCGTCTCCCCGGTGCCACATATCTCTCGTTGGCCAGGTGGCCAATCAATCTCTTAACCTGGGGCTTCACCTGCTTCCCCTATAAACCCTCATCCGACCCAGAGTCGTATCATCCATGATCTCCAGTGCACTGCATCATGACTCTCTTTGGGCAGATGTGGCAGCTTCTCGTTGAAGATGAGCTGTAAAACCTGGGGTACATACAAAACCCCTCCTTCCCTTTGCCTCCAGTTCTCCACCAGATATAGAAAATATATATAAAACTGAAGGGTGGATCAGCACCAGTCACATTATCTATCCATATATGTCTCCACGAACACACACCTCCATCGGATCACAACTGACACGCACTTAAGGATCACATGAGCTAAGTACTTGTACTGGGGGCACAGGTTGCTCTTGTTGAGCACACCTGAGTTTATGTCCCCAGCGTACTTGATCCTCAGAAAGCATCCTCGGACAGTCAATGGATGTAATCTGGTAGGGTGATCAGTATCATCTCCAAACTCTAGAACCCTCTGGATGTCAGCAGCAGTGACCTCGATATCATGACCCAG